>SHCU01000007.1:118018-129557 GCA_004307685.1 Ceratina australensis
TAACGAGTTCCCGATTACGTGGGTGTCCCGTGTAGACTCGTTAAACTTCCACGCGTACACGGAATATTTTCACGTGGGACGGCTAGTCTGTGACCCGAATGCCGTGAAATCGTCGTGTGGGACGTCGGCCGGACGTCGCTCTTCGGCCTTTCCTCGGATTCTACGCATTTGGATAATTGCGGTTCCGTATAATTATTCTCTTCCCGCGATGTCATCCTCCGGCGCTACCGATATCACCGCGTTCTCTGCTCGGGGAACCTGCAATCTTTTTTACCTTCTACGCACCTGCTCGCAGTTTTCACTTCTGCACGTCCGCTTCATTATGATTTCGCGTGCTTATTATCTGTTTTCTTTTGTTGCAGGTAAGCCCAGAGATATCAACTACGCGTGTGTACAGTACCCGTACTTTAAACGTATCCCTGCCACGTTGTCCGCTCGTTCCGGTAAGCTGCAACTTTCGCTCAAAATAACAGGCAAATGTTTCTATTTCATTAAATTATTAATTGTTATTCTTTATTCATTATTAACCATTTCTTTCATATAATTATTTATTTTTAATTATATTTTACTACTTGCCCGTCTCAGCGAGACGCTTTCGTTGAAAAGAATTAAATTTTTTTTTATCTCGGTTTTATTGAGCAAGAAAAATGCGCGAGGTAGTTGCGAAACGCGGAAATAGCTGACGGCGCAGCGGGCACGCGAGAACGATGGATTATATTTTAGATCGGCGCAGTTTTCTCCGCGAGGTGAACGTCGCCGTGGCGCCGATTCAAACGCGTTCTCCGTTCCGCTTGGTCTAAACGCCACGCCACTCTATCTTGCGCGGTCCATTGCAAAATGCATGTCGTGCAAATTAGATGTTTGTTCCATCGAGTAGCTGGATTGATCTAAGAGGAGGGTGCAGTTGAACCGCGTTCAGATGAAATGCGAATGTAGAGCAAAGCGCTGGCGCATTAACTCTTTCTTGTTTGAGATTATATGACCCTGTAAAAGGGTTAAAAGAAGTAGAGATACTGAATAAGACAATATTTAACGTAACGGCAACTTCTCGTCCCACGTAAACGAATCTTTTTATTCGACTCTATGCATGCGACCACGTGACAACTTGCGTTGATCGTTTACTTTTACCATAAGTGAGTCAGTATTTCTTTTACATTTCTGTTCTTGTATAAATGTCATAATTAGTATAAAATCCTGAAATAGAGTTTTGTATAAGAGTAAAAGATTTCAAAACCTGAAAATTCAGATACGCGATCACACGTAAATAGTTTCTTGATTCGTTCGATTTTTTGTCTTTTTGATAAAATGTTACTTTGTCTTGTATACTGAAATCACCGTGGATATTTCGGTGCGGGTCGCACGAGGAAACCGACTCGATCCCTCTGCACGTATATACGGGATCGCGATTTTCTGCGGTTGTCTCTGCGGCGTTGCTCGATTTCGAAATCAATTTCTCTCGCGGCTCCGATCGTTGGGCAAACAAAGTTTGCTGGACGATCGATACCCGTGCGGTTTCACAAAAAGATATTCTCACCGAGAGGCACAAAGTAAAATAAGATGCGAACAATTTTCATGTAACTTCAAGGCTCGCTGTATAATCATTTCTGAGAACCAATAGAATGGAAATATGAATTTTAAGTGAGATACAGATATGCGGGTCAAAGTAATACTTCATCAATTTTATTGAAAGCAATATGGAAGATGTTTATTCGCATACCGTCGAAACCTAATAAAAAAATTCTAACAATTATTCTTCCATTTCCTTATACCTATAAAATTGGTTAGTACTTACAATGTATAATCAATGTACACGTGAACGTTGAACTCTGAAATTAAAAAATTAATGATCTAAATTATTTGTAATTTCGTTTTCAATGTTTTAACATTACTTAAGATATCTCAGTTGTTTCCGTTTTCTATCTAATTGTAAATTGTCATAGGCGAGTCACGAAAGTAGATCGGAAACGGACACTCGACCCGTTAAAAGCGAGTCGTCCGCGTACCACCGAACTGAAGCCGATTCGAACTTCCTTCCTAACTGTCCTCGTTCGTAAACCGTATGCCTCAACACGTTCCCGTTCGCGAGGTTGAACGCAGCGACGTGTCCCCGTTTCTCCGCGACTCTTTCCTTCAAATCGAACGATCTTTCCGTTTCCTCTTCCGATAGCTCGACCAACGCTTTTGCATACGTTAACGCGCAACCTCCTTTCCGCGAGAAATCGTATTAAAGACGCGGCTCGAATACGTGCCCAACGAGCGACTATCATTTTTCCCTCGATCCACGATTCGTACAGATCGTATTTTCGTCCGGACGCAGTTTCCCGAACGATTAACCCTTTCGCTTTGGCAGTCTGGTCCGTCGAAGTACTGCCACTGTTCGGACAGGTATCCATAGGTCGTGTCGTGGACGCCGCTTATAAGCGGCGTTCGTACCCACAGGTCATCATGCGAGCGCCGCTTATAAGCGGCACTCGAAGCGAAAGAGTTAATAACGAGTTCCCGATTACGTGGGTGTCCCGTGTAGACTCGTTAAACTTCCACGCGTACACGGAATATTTTCACGTGGGACGGCTAGTCTGTGACCCGAATGCCGTGAAATCGTCGTGTGGGACGTCGGCCGGACGTCGCTCTTCGGCCTTTCCTCGGATTCTACGCATTTGGATAATTGCGGTTCCGTATAATTATTCTCTTCCCGCGATGTCATCCTCCGGCGCTACCGATATCACCGCGTTCTCTGCTCGGGGAACCTGCAATCTTTTTTACCTTCTACGCACCTGCTCGCAGTTTTCACTTCTGCACGTCCGCTTCATTATGATTTCGCGTGCTTATTATCTGTTTTCTTTTGTTGCAGGTAAGCCCAGAGATATCAACTACGCGTGTGTACAGTACCCGTACTTTAAACGTATCCCTGCCACGTTGTCCGCTCGTTCCGGTAAGCTGCAACTTTCGCTCAAAATAACAGGCAAATGTTTCTATTTCATTAAATTATTAATTGTTATTCTTTATTCATTATTAACCATTTCTTTCATATAATTATTTATTTTTAATTATATTTTACTACTTGCCCGTCTCAGCGAGACGCTTTCGTTGAAAAGAATTAAATTTTTTTTTATCTCGGTTTTATTGAGCAAGAAAAATGCGCGAGGTAGTTGCGAAACGCGGAAATAGCTGACGGCGCAGCGGGCACGCGAGAACGATGGATTATATTTTAGATCGGCGCAGTTTTCTCCGTGAGGTGAACGTCGCCGTGGCGCCGATTCAAACGCGTTCTCCGTTCCGCTTGGTCTAAACGCCACGCCACTCTATCTTGCGCGGTCCATTGCAAAATGCATGTCGTGCAAATTAGATGTTTGTTCCATCGAGTAGCTGGATTGATCTAAGAGGAGGGTGCAGTTGAACCGCGTTCAGATGAAATGCGAATGTAGAGCAAAGCGCTGGCGCATTAACTCTTTCTTGTTTGAGATTATATGACCCTGTAAAAGGGTTAAAAGAAGTAGAGATACTGAATAAGACAATATTTAATAGAAACCTGAAAGCTTACAGACCCGTTAAAAAAATCGCTCACACGTTCTACTCGCCTCATAACACATTTCAAATGATTCTCAAAATTTTCCATCGACCGTAACTTGCAAAATAAAATTATTAATAAAATATTCTTCAAATATATACTGAAGATTAGAAAAAATTACGAAGTTAATCAATATGTATGCAAAGGCAATTTCGCAGTCATTGCAATTCTAAGTGAATTTGATTTAAAAATAGAATACTATAATTCGTAATGCTTCGGTCAGTATCTGTAGGGTTCATCAAACTGACGCTCGATTACGTCTTGGTTTTGCCTATGCGAGGGAGCGTTGGCTCGGCCGATCTAAACGTGGTTTCAAAAGGTGGAAGGTACGCGAGCGGGAACGAATCGCGACTCGGCTAATATCCGGTCAATCGAGACGCCTCTTACCTTCCACGCGGCCTTGCGTAAGCAACTCGGCGACGGCCTTTGTCGTTGTTGTTATTGTGTCATCGCGAGTAATGGGTACGACGGACTGCTTCTCGCGGCGAGAGACGAGAGCGGGTGTCAGAGAGGAAACGCCGTTAAAAGGCAGCCTCGAAAGCGCCACGTGGGCGCTCACCTTCGATCGCGAAGCGGCGCGCCGCATATTTTATATCCACCGTGTGGTATAAGTACACGTGGTTTATTCGCGTGAGAAAATTTCACGATCATTTCGGTTAGGTGTACGCCGCCGAGTAACTGTTACTAATCGCGCGTAGGTTTTAATTGGGCTGTGTGTATGCGCGGCTTGCTCCACGCGTGTCACGTAGGTGAAATGGCACCTATCCGCGCCGCTCGATTCCCTTTGTTCTCGTAACACGTCGGGACCTATTATTCGCGCGTTTATCTCTGCCCTTTTCGTGCGGGTTACCGGTCACGTTTCTTTTTTCTTCGTAACCGCGTGTTGGAGCAACGTACGTCTCGGTCTCTCGTTTCTACCGTGTGAAACATCTTTCACGTGGCTTAACTCTCAGGCACAGGATTTCAGATCAAAAATAAGACCCATGTGGCACAGGAATTTTATCGGCGACGGTAATATTATATCATTCAATACGTACGCACTCGTTAGAACCGTCTCGTAGACCTAACATAACACAGACCGTCTCTTCTAATATTAACCACTGTTACATCGCGGCTTTCTCGTCGGTCATAGGAACGAAAGTGGACGGGGTTCCGTCGCAACCCTGCCGCGTTCGTTGCAGCTCTACAAACCTAGATTCCGGTAACACCCGGTGGCGAGAAGATCGAGCGGATTAAAAAGCGAAGCCAAACCAGTCCTCCCTGTTGTTGACGTGAAACTTTTCTCGGTTCGGTCTGAACGCCGCGAAATCGGCATATAAACGGCTGCGACTAGAGAGAGGGAGCGAATTCCCAAACGTATAGAGGAGTGAAATTTTATCGCCTTTCACCGTTTGCATGCCTTCCCGATCGAACGTGTCACCGCGCTGTCTCTCCTCCGTATCGCGTTTTCGCGATTCACCGTGACCGCAGCTAAGAATCTCAGTTCTGATTCATAACGCTCGCGTCCCGTGCTACTCGTGTAATGAAACACGTTGCATACGAGAGAACACGCGTTTCTCACGCGTCAGACGATGGCAAAAACCCCGGCCCGGATACGTTGCGGGTTTAACGCGGGCAAACAGAACTGGTGCCATACTATTTTTAGGACAGTTTGCTTATTCTCGTCTCTGGTATTTTAATCGAATATCCTGTTTGATGAGCAAACGTTAAACACTCCGTGGATCTTTCTTTGTTCGCGCGATTCGCGGGGAAGGATGCTGACGCGCACAGTCACCGGAAATTCTCCCGGTCCAGACGACTCATCGTCTTTGGGAAAAGGGTTACGATGGGATGGTTCCGTGAAAATAACTGTTTATAGGCCTATCATAAGAAAAATTCAAAGAATCACCTTTCAGACATTTATTCCACGTTTCCATGTTCAACCCTTTGCACTCGAGAAGTTCTTCCATAAATATTTGGTGAATCTTTATAAATTACCACTAATTTTTTCTTTAGACAATTTTTAAATTAATAATTTAATTATTTTTCTATGCGACAATTATTTTATAAAATGAATGGTGAGTCACCTTCCCAAGGCAAAGGGTTAATTTCTAACAAGAATTTACTCGGAGATATTTTTTCATTGCATCGCAGAAATAAACTTCGATATTTCTTCGGGTTGATCATGCGAATTTTCGCGTTCTTAAGATATTGGATAGAGAGCGTAAGGAAACGAAGGAGGGTAGCGTCGTCGCGGCTACGAGTCTAAAATTCAAAGATGGGATTGGCGACTTTTGGTCGGGAATCTAACTCGGCTCGCATCCAGATTCGTCGTCGATCGCGAAGCGAATGCACCAGTGTACAAATATATTGCAGCCGTGTGTACGCTGGCATTCGCTTGACTCTGTGACAGCGACGCATTCCTGAGGAGTAAGCGCTACGTTAACGCTGGCGCCAGAGCTTTTTCAACTCGAGGGAGCCCAAAGAGGCACCCCGGTTAAACGGGAAAACAGTTTTTGCGGTTCTGTGAACACGTTTCCGTTCCTTTTAAACAGACCTTCTTTTTAATATTTTCCCTCTGGTGACGAGATTGAGACATTAATCTGACGCTCCGAACCGTTTATCAGTGTCGCAATCCAAAATAATGAATTTTTTTTATAAGAACCGATAAGGAAGCTGAGCATGCGAATACTCGTCGTCTTCCAGTCTTCTCGCAACCCGCGGAGTTTGAAAAGCGAAGAACGAGTTGTTATCATCGGAAGTCGAAAGAGAACGAATGCGATTGGAACTTACGCGACATTCGATCTGACTCTTGTGTAATTTAGAAATAAGCGTTAACCATGTTGAATAGCTCAGTTTTACAAGAATTCATTATGAGTTTACACCTCGGCGCAACAATATTTAAAGTGCTACCAAACTGAAGTACTAAGTAGTAGGTTTAATTTCTTAAAGGATCTACTTAAATCTTTTATCACATGTCAGATCTTTTTCCTCTGTGAACCTCGAACCACGATTCGCAAGTTTATCGAGTTAGCGGCGAATCGGTAACTGTTCCCAGCTACTTAACAAACGATACCGCGACAACTCGGCGAGGCAACGTACGAAAAATTGCTTCGCCGTTAGTCAGCGCGAGCGAATGCTCTCTTGAAATGTCGCCGACAATCGAGAAACCGTTAGAACACAACGCTGCATTAAAGGATTGGATGTACCGAGGAGTCGTGTCGCACGTAAAAGAGCGACAATAGAGTGAGAGAGAAAATTCGTACTAAGAAATTGTCTCGTGGAAATTATTATGAATGAGCAGAGAAGACCCTAAAGGGAATACCGACTGACTGACTCGATAGGTAGTCCAGGGCGAAGGCGAAAGAAAAAGGGAAAAGGAATCTTGGACGGACGCGGTAAAAGCGTTGGGCGAGCCCTTTCTCCGTTCACGGAAGGCATTCGAACATATTCGCCAGCGTGGAAGGTTTCACTGGCTTTTGTCGGTGAGATCCTCGTCGTTGTTTTCGACGCTCTCTACCTGAAAGAACCGCAGTCTGGACCTTTTACTCGCGCACAGTCCGGCTGTCGTGGCGAGTATGAGTAATCCCTTTGGAATTTCGCTCGAAAAGTGCCTTTCCTCTGAAACGGGCCAGCAGCATCCTCCTGACAACGGCTGCTCCGGGCAAAGCCCCTCTCGGTGTTTCCGTTCTTCCATTAGCCCTCCGCGCGTTCGCTGGAACGCCGCCAGAAAAGAAAACCTTCCCTTTTATCTGGCTTCAAAGTCTCGTAATATCCATCTCGGCGAGCGGAGTTTTACGATGCTTCGAAACTTTTTCGCCGCGAATTTTGCGCGCTCGAGTCTCGCGACGACAGCGGATCGAAGTGCAGGCCTCTTTAAATTTCCGTCTTCGGACGAGTCTTGGTCAGAGAAACAAAAACTTTTCGAATCGCGAACGTTTCGGATCCGACGGTAAATCGTAGTGCAGCCTCGTCGAATTTAATCGTTCGATCGGAGCCGATCTTGGTCAGAGAAACAGTGGTCTGTGGATAATGCGAGTAACCTTCATCTGTGGACCGTTACTCTGCCCTGTCGGGCCCGCCGGCTACGGATATTCAGGTCTCTGGGTCCCTGATCGTCGCGACACAGAGATGAGGACACGACGTTTCGCGTAAGACGAGTCAGCCTCCTTCCCCGCCCTCTTTCAGCCTTTCGATCTACGTTTCGTCATCGGCGATCACCGCGGGGATCGTATCGTCTCAGCCACGGTTAAAAGTTACGAGATCAGTCGCGCGATTCCGAAGATCCAGGATAAACATCGAACACACTTCCGACGTGGTTCGAGGTCAAAGCCGATTCGTCGAGACACGTGTCGACTCGATGCCTTCTCGCGTGACCGTCGGTCTTCCGCAAGTAGGCCACGTGCAAAGTAGGCCTCTTCGCGAACGTCGTGCCGGCGAGAAGCCGTCTCCTCTTCCATGCCTCTGGTGTCTTGGCTGGCACAAAACACGGAGCCAGCTTGTAAAAGGCGTTCCACGATGGAACGACGGAATACCTGAGGAGCCGCGGCATCGGTTCCTGCTAATGGGATCAAGGGCCAGAGTTCAGGAGGCGTGTGCCTCTCATCCCGCGAATCATTTACGTGTTCCCGCGAAACCGTCCGCGCCTCCGCCATCGGCCGACATTGAATGATGAGCCCCTGGTCAGATGGCAGAATCCGATAGATTTATTCTAGCCGCGTTTGAGAAAGGGTCGTTTCGTATTTTCTCATCCGATCACAGAAATTCTCCGGTTATTTACTCTCGAAGCGTTTCCGGGAGAACGGATCACGCGAATTCCGGCTTTGTCCGAGCGCGATAAATCATGCGAGCGGATGTTTCATTCCGTCGACTCCCGTTCGCCGACTGATATCGCGTTCGCGGAAATGCTACGTTCAGAATGAACCATTTACAGCCGCATCGCTAATCGCTTTTTAATGGACGATTTAGAAATGATTACGTAAACGGTATATGGCAATTGGAACAATTAAAATGATCAATCCTCGCGATCATCAAAACGAAGTGCATAGACCGCGTTCAAGAACCCCCTTCTCGACGGGATGTATAGTCCAACCTGCTTCAATGGAACCTGAAGAACGTTTCTAAAAAAAATGATTGCAGCTACAACCCTCCCATCATCTAGGGTGAGCGATCTGGGCAGAATGGATGAATATTCCTGATTAAAATTGGCCATAAGGGAGATTGTAAGCTTGGACAGATGTCTGAGAAATTTACAAATGTCAATACTATGATAAATCAAGTTCCCGAAGAAGATTACGCCTGAGATATTATCGATTAAATAAATAGAGATAATTCTGGCTAATCCGTAGAAGAATTCGAGTTCATATCGTTTTGTATGAAGTGACAGTCATGGATCTCGAAGGAGCACGACAACCGCCTTTCCTGGTTTCGTCACAAGTGCACGGTTAGAGGCACGATATATCGTTACCGGGCGACAGCGCGCCACGACAACTTCGTGTCACGATTCAGGACATACGCGGATTCGTGCGTGGGTTCCGCGATACGTGAACCGAAAGCTGTCGATCATACCGCTAAGGACTGTCCAATTATCATGACCGAAGCCTGGTATTAATGAGAGCATGTCCGCGGCGTGCAATCAGCTTCGAAACCCACTGGATTTATCGTTCGGTTTCGTTCGCGATTAACGGAGGATATATCCGATATCGCGTACTACTCCTAACGTGGATCTCGTGTTAGGACACGGCAGTATAGTATTCGCGAACGATCCCATTTCGCCACACGCGAGTTGCGACACTTTCCGTCGCGATACTTTTGCGAAATACCGAATGGCAGCTCGTAAATCATTCTCGGCCGATAGGCAGCAAGTGGCAGGTTTGGTCTGCATTCAGTAATCCCATAGTCTTCCCTCGGGTTTATTGCTAGTATCGATTACTCGGCGAGGGAAACAATGGCTGGTGGTACGACTGTGACAGACAACGACGCCACTGTCGACAAATTACCTGAGCCCTAAACCGAAATCGATGGGTTCCCCGAAGGACCGCACGGCTTATGGATTAGCTGGTTCTCACGGGCCCCTCTACCCCGTTTGTATGCAGAAGCAAAACCGAAGGCACGCGGGACCGCGCCGAGGAATTTCGACCGGGCCCAACCGCCGGTTGAATCACTCGAACGATAACTTACCTCGACGCGTGTGTACGTTATTCCGATCGCGACGTGAGTCACGCTCTTCGCGCTTAGGCTCCTGTCAAAATACATACTCGCGACGGGTAAAGGAACGCGACTTTTGTTTCGTAATCGCGTATCGTTAAACGGGTGTGATGAAACGATCCAAATTACGTCACGACGTCTGCGTTTTCTGTCATCGGCGATACTTCCTGGAAATGCGATGAGCTCATTGTGAAATTTCGAGAATCGAGGGCTCAGCAGAAGCGGGTATGGGGAAACAGTTTCTTCCATTCCGAATCGATCGGGTACAAATAATATTTCCCATTCGTGAAGAGTAAATGGTTCGAGTCAAAATGATTTAGAACAGTTGAAAGTAAGTTATAAATTTTTATTTCGTGAAACACGTTTCTATTCGTTGTGAATTGGAGAAAGAAGAAAATAAAATGTCTCGTGGATTAAGACACGCTGCCATATGCCGACGGTAGGAGTTTAAAAGGTCGAGGGGAAAATTAAAAAACAGGGGGGCAAGTTTCTGGCTGATTGTGAGTCACGAACTGTTGAAACGGCGAGGTTCGCGTTCGCCACGCATTGTGCGTGCGGTGCAGGTTGCACGCGGAGGGTTCACGAACGATGCGTATCTACAGCTGAGTCACGTGGGAAGCATGCGTGAAGGTATTCCTCCGCAGGTTCGGGCCCTTAACCTCGCTATTTTTCTTTCTCCTTTTCCTCTCGCTGTTTCCAAGCGAGCGAGCCGCGTTTTCCGCCGCCCGCGTCAATTGAATTACCGCAAATTGATTTGAATGTATCGATCGTGCGCGTAATCCGCGCCGCAAGACGTTGATCGATCCTAGCGGTTAAGCAGCATTCGTTAGCGGGCTTGGTCTCGTCTCACGGAGGCTGCATGAAATTCCATCGTTATCTGTATCCCCGACTTAATGCTCCACGGTTATCAGAGTCATTACCGGCAACAACGTGAAAAAGTTTGATCGATTCGCATAGTTCACTTCCGCTATTGCCAGCCGCTTTCGATCGTATTACGAAGATCAAAAGCTAATAGGGAAATAACATGAAACGAAAATGCAGTCGGTGTTAAACACGCTACGACTAAAATTGTTACGCAACGCTGTATACGTATAATTTCAGTTCATATGAACACACGTTCCTTTCTACAGCTTCTTTTTTATTATCTTTTTTGTTTTACTATATGGCACTTTTAAGTAGTTATCGTTTTCTGTTTGTTGAAATTTATTATACGCTGCTTAGTACACATCATAAAAAGATATTGAATAAAGTTATATTACTATTATGTAAACCATACATAAATATTTGTAACGAAACAAATTGAATTGGCAATCAGTGTTATAAAATTGTTTTCATCCTCTATCAATTTGACCTGAATAGCTTTACTTTATCAATCATATTGAACGGTGCATCAGGGTTAAATCTTCTCTAGCTCACCGAGAACATCGCTCCCGAACGCTAAGCATCGATCCATGGACCGGTTCTAAGCTTTTTCTCCGACCGCCCGTTAGAATCGCGCGTCACGCGATCTAGTTTCTGGGGTTCGTACGTCTCGCGTACATACGTTTAATATTTATTTACTTACGAGCTGGAATATTCTTTTAGCACGCTCGTTCCACGGATCGAAACGAATTGATTAACCCTTTCGCTTCGGCATTCTGGTCCGTCGAAGTACTGCCACTGTACGGACAGGTATCCATAGGTCGTGTCGTGAACGCCGATTATAAGCGACGCTCGAAGCGAAAGGGTTAAGGAGGAGCTCGCGCTTTAATCGATACGGAGGAACAGTATCGCTTATACTACGCA
>SHCU01000007.1:143445-164272 GCA_004307685.1 Ceratina australensis
AATATTATAATTATAATATCTGAACATTGGATCCGACATTGAAGCGTACCGTGCTACACCTGCAACGTGTATGACACGCATGAAAATTCGTGTGCCAAATGTCCCAGGCTTCCCTCCTCGTCGGACTCAGGAGGGTAACCAAAGAAGCGCGACGTGGAACGGTCCAGTTTCCTGTTCAACCGTTCGTGGTTCAAGGAGCTCGTAAATTCGAGCCGTTGTCCGACGATGTCGTTGCCTCCTGGGCAACAAAGGAACGACGCGACGGTTTCTTCGATCGGCGATGGTCTTCCGGTTCTCGGTGTCAAACGAACCTGCGAATACATCAGTCAGTGTCCCGCTACCTACGCGAATGGCCGGCTCCTCGCCACTTTCGAGATACCCCGTTCTTTCGTTTCCTTCTTCGAAGGTGGCCATAGGATTGCGAGCGACTCGCTTTAACGCGCGTCTCGCGATTAGACCACCGCGGTGGCAGGCTTCTTGCGGGCCGTGCAACCGGCAAATGCCTCGTTTACCTTCTAACGACTTTAACGCCGCAAAAAGCATTGCACCCCGGGAAGATTCGCCTTCTATTCTCATCGCGGCTACCAGTCTTCGAATAAAAATCGCGGAAACCACGCGAAACCCAACAGCGGGGTCCACGTAATTGCGTATCGCCTTCTTACGCGGTTCACGCTATCCGCGTCCTTCTCGGTCTGGCAACAGGTTATTCTATCGCAACATGTAAATAAATGATCATTATCCAGAAGAAGATCTTTACTGGTCCGGCGTCGCTCATTCCAGTGACCATTTTACATTTTCCCGGAGAAATCCGAAACGCCATGCTCGGTTACGTCTGGTTCCATGATTTCTTGTTAGAACCCGTTGATCAAGCTCGTTTTCTTCTGCCAGCCATCAGAAACGAATCTCTCCTTTCGTCGAATAAGAAATCCTATCTTACATATCTATTTTTTATTCTTATAGGTCTAAAGGCTAGGCGTTTTTTACACTTTTATAATCTTATAGTTAACTACTCATTACTCATACTTTTATTTAATTCTATCTATTTTACGTTCTCTATAAACTTTATTTAACTCCAACAAGCCTTAGTAATATTATATCATATTAAATTCAACAAGCTAACTGTTCGTATACCGAGCATCTTTATAATCTTCGAACAGCCATTGGTATAATCATATTTGCCTTTCTCAACTACTCAACTCATAATTATATTTTCATTACCTTATCCCTACTGCCCCTTTAATTTCTTATTCATCATTCATCACCCTATCACATACTCCATTTTTCCTTGTAATGTCTCCCTAATACAACCCATTTCTCTCTCTCTCTCTCTCTCTCTCTCTCTCTCTCTCTCTCTCTCTCCCACGGCACTTATCGAGCCAGTGGCTCAGTGTTATCCATCCCCTGTCAATTATTTTACATCTTCATTTTTCATCCTCTAACCTAGCCAGTATTTACTATATGGGTTTATATTAACCTATGGTAGATGCACTATCGTTATATGAATTTGCTTTCCCTGTTAAGAATAAAATATTTAGCCTCAGATTGAAACTACGTTAATTACGTAGTACGAGTCCGGCAAGTGTGTCGAGTTCGTCGTTACTCGGAGACAGTCACGCTCACTCGAATCCGCGTTTAGACGAAAGCTGAGTTTCCGTCGGTATACCTTTCAAGGTCAGGACTTAATGCACCCATCTAATTAACCTTTAACGAGCTGCCGACCAGCACTCGGTGTTTTTCCAGAGAAATCCCAGCGCGAACAGGGAGATCTCGAGATCTCTCGTTTGAGACGCGTTGCACCGCGTCAGGTCTGATCGAACACGGAATCGATCTACTTAAAATTCAGTGGATTCAGAAGACTTATGGACGCGCGAGCAGCTCGCACATTAATCTTGCGATTCGTCCGCTGACCCTGTTAGTGTCACGGTAATCTCGCGGGAAAGTTGCTTTTGATCTCTCCTTCCCGAAAGAAAGCCAACTTTTTGATATTTGTATAAAAAACAAGGAATCTTCATATTACGATCGTAGAATTATTACGTGCATGTGTGTACGATCGAGAGATCAACCATGTAATAATTAGGTAACATGCTTTTGTAACGTCATCCATAAGGTATCTCCAGATTTATACTAAAACTAAGTTACAGGCATAAGCATAGATTAGCTAAATTAACCAAATATGTCTAGAAATCTGCCAATAATTTTTATACGATTTTTGTGATAATTTTATTTAAAACCCATAGCCGTAATTAAAGAGTTTATTGTACACCCGCGGTTCAAGAGTTAAACATGGAAAATCAGTAGAATGTGACCCTACAATCTTCAATCTCTCTGGTCTTTGTTCGTTACCATATCCGAGCATATATCGCTCGAGGGTGAAACGTAATCGCGGGCAGAGACAAGGAACCTAACTCAGGTTTACGTAATCACGTAAACGCTAGGAAACAAGTCCAGAAGTCGAGGAAGTGAGCGCAGCAGGCCGTGGAGCGAGCGTCGCCGTCGCTGCACTGGTTGCCGCGGTGCACGTGATCTCGATTTCCCCGATCAAGCCCAGGTCGAACTCCCACGCTTTGTTGTTACCGCGCACGTATGCACGATTCTCGTAAAGATCGCGCCTTCCATGAAACAAATAGCATGCACATTCGAGTTTAATTTGTCTCAGATACGAGCGAGTGTCTTCAGCAGAGCTTATACGTATCGCTATACCGTGCACTCGTGCCGGATCTGCTCGAGGATCTTTTTCGAGCCGAGCGGTTTGTCTCGTCTTAATTTCAACCTCCATCACACTGGCATCTACCGTTTGAACTTTTGCGCAACGTTCGTCGGAACCGTATAGGCAAAGCGCGACGTTCCAGCCGTGGGGATGACGAACAGATCCCGAGTGTTGTAGACTGAGAAATCGAAATTGTATTTTTTGTCCCCTCGAAGAAGCAGCACCTGCGCGTTCGTTACGCTGCTGAACAAACTCCTGGTAATAGCAAGTAGGCAGCTGCGAGTACCAACCAACAGGTGGTACGATAAATCGAGGCCGAAATTTTATGCGCGACCGTTACTGACTGAAAAAAGAGGTTGCATTCTCGAGTTAAATTTAAGTTCGAAGAAAATGCATATTCTTACTAATACATTCAAGACAAATGAAAATTGTTTCGCATTTGAAATATATGAACGTTCCAATAGATATTATATCAAGTTATTACATAGAAACCAAAGAAATTTCAAAACGCCTAGAATTAAATTATAGGCGTAAAAATATGTTACGTAAATTAATAAAATATCTAAAAATCCATTAATAACTTTGGTATATTGTTATAGGGTTGAGTGTAAAAAATAAAATTTGTAACAACTGGTATAAAAATACTAGAGTGAGGTAGAGATCAGTTAATCGTGTTGAAAGGTACACAGCTAATAATTAAGCCGATGGAACAAGTAGTTTTGAAAGCCCATCTTATGCCGCAACTTTAAATCCGATGTTACGACGGTAATAATTGCGGCGCTGTTGCTGCATCTTGTTCGAAAATTAGAACTTTCAAGTAAATGAATGTTCAAATAGCCTTCAATTATCGTGATCCCGTGTTCTCTAAAACCGATTGCCTTTCCCTTCTTAAGCGCTCAGTCTGGTTACGCCTTCGATTTTCTTTCCACGCGAGTATTCCTCACTCTTTAATCCTTCATTCGGCCTGCCACTCATCGTTGGAACCCTCCTGCTCCGGGAATGAATCGTTAATATCATCAAACCGAGAGGGTCGAGGGTCGATATCAGAACAGTCTGCGCATCGAATAAAGGGTTGTACCGTGGCTCCCTTTATCCGTGGCTCGTACAAAGAAACGTCAGACACGACTGGCAGCGTACCAGTCGTCTGCAATTAGAACAGAGATAATGAGTCCATTCGATAGAGTCTGCCCACGGTTGCCGGCCGGTATTGGCATTTGCCAACCTACATACCTACCCCACTCGGAAAAGATCTTATCCAAAACTAACCGTAACCAGCTTATCGGCCGAAAAATCAGTAACCATCGTCAAGGTAATCTGATCGGATGACATGACAAGATCATATTTTTTTTCTTTGCGTTTGAAGCTGCACAAAAGCGGAGTTAAATATTTAGTCGAAGTAAACGTGAACTTCACCACCGAAAATGTCTAGATCAAACAGGTCTTGTGTCAATGGTCTCGGGCAGTCGTAAGCCTGTATAAAGTGAACTGGATCGCTCGCAGTTTCATAGTAATAGTCGATAGTAATTAAAGCGACGTGGTTTCCGCTCGGAAGTACACGAACAGGAATACCTGATCGCCGGCGAGCCAAGCGGGGCTTCGTCTCGTTCTCTGATCTACTCTGCGGGATACCGAACAATGCTCCCTAATGATGCTTACACTGACGTCGGTTCATCGATCCCTTCGCTACATCTGGCCCCTTGTAACTATCAAGTTTTTCCAGTTGAACTCGCGACGCTCGTTCCATTTTATTCTTTTCTAGTTTCCAGTGCCAGTGGCTTTGACGTGAAAAATATGTGATATAAAAATCTATAGCCAGAGTGTCAGATTTTAATCAGCTATAAAATGACATGCAACAGAGGTGGGGAACATCTGACCCTTTTGCACTCGCTGTTGCGAGTCCATATCTTCTCTCTGCAGACTTTTCATGTTTTTCTTCAAATTCATTTTTCTCGGAATCTAATGGATAGAGAGTGCTGAAACCCTGGGTAATTATAGTACTATATGAGGAGTATATTTTAGCATATTTTCAACTCGATCGGCAAACTTTCAATTTTTGTCAAATTTTGAAGGGGTACCCCTGTAAATTTTCACGATTTCTTCAAGTTGCTGTTTCTTGGGATCTAATGTATAGAAATATCTGAAACCCTGGGTAAATGTTCTACTATATGAGGAGAATATCTGAGCATGTTTTCAACCCGATCGGCCAACTTTCAATTTTTGCGAAATTTTGAAGGGGTGAAATTTTTGCGATTTTTTCAAGTTGCTGTTTCTTGGGATCTAATGTATAGAAATATCTGAAACCCTGGGTAAATGTTGTACTATATGAGGAGAATATGTGAGCATGTTTTCGACCCGATCGGCCAACTTTCAATTTTTGCCAAATTTTGAAGGGGTACCCCTTCAAATTTTCGCAAAAATTGAAAGTCTACAGATCGGGTCGAAAACATGCTCAGATATTCTCCTCATATAGTAGAACATTTACCCAGAGTTTCAGATTTTTCTATGCATTAAATCCCGAGAAACAGCAACTTGAAAAACCCTAAAAAATTGAAAAAAAACTGAAAACTTCTCAAATCTCGACGAAACTTTCCTCACACGTTCTACTCGTAGAATAATGGAGGTTTCCAAGTTTTCAGACATTTCTATGCACTAGATTCGATACACATTCCATGCACTGGACAAGGAAAAATCGTTGAGCAATAATTATTTAAAAAAAAAAGTGGTACACCACGGTGCGATTAACGGCTTTCACCGTTGTTCTATGGATTAGGGGGGAGGCGAGGATCGAAAGAGTCGCCCGTCAGGAGCGTTGACTTCGCTTTCTAGAAGCCGTTTAGATCATCGGATTATATACTGCGATCTGTTCTAACGCGATCGACAAGCCTGCGATCTCTAGACCACTCGTTATTTACAGAGCGAGACATTTGAATGCAAACGTTTCCATATATTAAGCGTAATTAGAAAACCGTGAGCGAAATGGGTCTGCTGTTCGACCGTTAATGGAAAGAGCGAAAGTAAACCGTTCGCGTTTACAACTGCCTCGCGCAACGTTACTTCACTCGTGACGTCTTCGTCACGCTTGTCTGAGGGAGACGTTCGTTGCCCCAAATTTATAATTTATTTATTAATTCGTAATTTATTTTCGTTTGAACTTGTTCTGTTTTTTTTAATGAAATGTTTCTTGATTGTTTTATAGGGGCAAATACGCGACAGTGAGAAGATGTCGAGAGAGATCCAGCGGGAGGCAGTGGGCCGCGAAGTTCCTCAGGAAGAGGAGACGTGCACAGGAATTGAAGGCGGAAGCACTTCACGAAGTTGCGGTGCTGGATGCCGCGGTGAATTGTTCCCGGCTGGTCTCGTTGCATCAAGTGTTCGAGACCAATACCGAGATGGTCTTGGTTTTAGAATTGTAAGTCTTTTAAATATGCTAAACTTACTTGTTGGAGCAGGACAAAATTGTAAAATAGATAAAGAGAATTATCAATCTTATTAATTATACCTGAATTAGAGAGCACATTTTTCTCTTTCGACAATTGCCACAAAGATCATAACAGAAGTAAAATATAGACAGTTAAACATACAAGATCTAAAAAATGTAAGATATATCATAAAAAGCTGTGTCTAATATTTAAAGCAGGAAACTTAGTAGAGGATTAGGATTTTTTTAACTCATAAACTTTTTCACCGATGTACGATGCACTATATTTTTTCATATATCTTTAAAATCGATAACCCTATTGTTTGTTTGTTTATTCAATTTTTACCATGGATATAGGAATATACTCGTGAATTTTACCAATATATATGATCCTATTGCAACCGTCCGATGGAATCGAATTTGCATTGTAGATACTCATCAACTCGGGACGCTTTTGTTCACAGGGCTCCCGGTGGTGAGTTGCAAATGATATTGGACAGAGACGAGGTCCCGGAAGAGCGACAGGTCGCCAGACTACTGAAGCAGATTCTAGACGGAATAGCTTTTTTGCATTCCTTGAACGTCGCTCATCTTGACATCAAGGTGAGCCACGAAATTTATTCAACGGTTTCAAGGAAATTTCGCGTCAAGCTTGTTAACGCATGACAAAGCGAAGTATTTCGGTCAAGTCACAAGTTTTATCTCCGTTGAAAACAGAGGGGCCCGATAAGAACCGGTAGAACGTCGTTTTAGCAAATACTTCTTATCTAGAGCTTTCACCTCGGTGCAAAATACCTCCCGGGGAACTGGCATGCATACTTTGTTCGTAAATGATTAATACAGAATAGAACTGGACAAATTATGACGCTTATAATTTTATTTTTGAAAAGATATCTCATTTATACAACGACGAAGTAAATTCTAAAAATTCTTATTTTATTAAATCATTGCTTCTGTGACAAATTCTCGTGAAATATAGAACGGTCATAGACTCGCGGCCAATCTCGTCGATCAAGCTTGGGTGTAAAAAAGAAACTGGTTGGCAACGAAACAGCGACATTTCAGACGACGCTGGCAGTTTCTCAGCGACGTAACATGTTTCACGTCGCGGACGGTGCGAACGACCCAAATTGTTATGTAAAACTATCCGTGTAATAGGACGATCCTTGCCAAACATCGGGAGGCGGGCGTGAAAATTGTCGCGAAACCGCGATTAACATGTCAGCCGCGGGCCGATCGATTTTACCGTGACTAGGCCAGGGATTACAGAACGGGGATCGCATTAATTCGCGAAGCGTTTTCCCCGCGAAACGCGGTTCACATTGTTGCGACGGAAAGTGACTTTCACGGGGATTCAAATATTTGCTAGAAAGCGGAGAGACGTTCTCATCGGAATGCGACAGGTGGGGGTGGCGATTTTTCTTTGAAAGCCTCGTTATCATAACAAAGTATCGTTTGTTAAGAAGAACAACAACAAAACGGGCAGCACGTGCGGACGAGCGAAACGGAATCATCGCGATGGAATTCCGACGAAACCGGCCCGGATAGGGGTGTTTCTGGCTGCTGGAAATTATTTTTGTAGCAACCTCGAGGGAGTCGCCGCGAACCTACGCCACGAAAATAACCCGACGTTGCGTCCCTTCGAACGAGCTTTTTTCCTTCGCGACTAATCTCGCACGGAATCTCCGTCCCGCGCGGTGAAAATGAATCGGCGTTATTTGCATAGCTGCCCCGGTTTTATCGTCCGATAAATCTCTCAATTTTGTCAATAAATCGCTTTGAATTACGCTAAGCGTCAGGCAGCGGCGATACGTCTTAGATAGGAGTCGCGTTAGTTTGCATGCGCCGGTGTACGCGCGACGAGGGATCTTTCTTTTCTGGCGATAAACGATGATCCGCAATTTGCGACGCGCGGTACCCGACAACGCGTCGTGTCGCGACGCACGAGGCGTAGGTATATGCCGAGTACACACGTGTTTATCGATTATCGACGTGATCGATATGGGTGAGCCAAGGAGAGCGAGTCGCGTTAATAATATTCCATCGACGACACGGGCGATGGGTCGCGTAGCCTTCTTCCTCTTCTTCTTCTTTTTTTTATTCTTTCCCTTGATTATAATCTTAGTTATGCAACCCAATTACCAGGATTTTGCAAATTGATAGCAATTTGCGGAGACACAACCTATAAAGTATGCAACTAAATTGCAGAGCCTGTTAAATTCGCTTCTACGACGGATTATACGCAAATTGTCCACCGCGGCAAATTAAATTACCGAGGAATATTACGATCGCGTTTACAGTGAGGTAACCTCGATACTTTTGCACGTTGAAACGTCGCGTAAAGTTGGGTATTTTCTTTGCACGCTGTTATCGGTACTTCCAACCTGATAACTGATTATGCATCCACGATATTTTCCGAGAGATAAGATAATTCGGTGCGTTCTGAGTACACGCTACATATCCATTTAAGGTAGCAGTCGAGATACAATAGCATCCAAGTGTATAGATACGTAGGACATCAGAACTACTTTACTGACAGTAGCAGATATTTTTTATCGTGACCGTATGCACACACTTAACATAGACGATATATTATTTCGTTCACGTGTAATTAAATTTGTATACATAATTCAATATCAACGGCTTTTATAACATATTAGTTTTGAGTAAAAACGATAAGAACTATAGTATGTCAAAAAGAACTTCATCGTAAAATAGTAAAACTTTTCTGTACCGTCTTCTTAAAATTTTAGCTAATGGTAGATAATGGTGGTACTGAAATTTGGTCCAGATTTGAAGAAGATTACATATAAGAAAAATAGTTTTCTATAGTACTACCTTGATTCACCCAGACTTTGCGTTGTGCTTATTTCATGNTAATGGTGGTACTGAAATTTGGTCCAGATTTGAACAAGATTACATATAAGAAAAATATTTTTCTATAGTACTACCTTGATTCACCCAGACTTTGCGTTGTGCTTATTTCATGAAAGGAAAGTCGGAGGATTCCTCTCGATGCTTTATTTGTTATCATGTTATTTCTTCCATAGCGAAGAATAATCGATTCGTGCTCGTGTTTGGACGAACGAATTACAGATGCGCTTTCCTATCGATTGGGGAAAGTTTCGTGCCACTATAAACATTTAAATCAGATTCCCTCTACCGATGAAAGTAAACCGTTTAACGTCATCGTAAAACGTGGCTATCAAAACAGTTTTTCGCTCGGGGGCTGGTAACATGTTTTTGAATCGTTGACCCGCGAGCAGCCGTCATTCACGATCGCGAGAGCGTGGCCGGACGTGGAACGATCAACGATCGTGCCGAAAGGAAAAACGGTACTCCAGTTTTTAAACTTTCCATTTCGCCGCGTTTCGCTTTTCGAGAAATCATCGCTCTCGGTTCGATAGCAACGAACGGTTCTCGCTACAATCGACCGTGGCGTGCGTACACACGCATGCGATCTCCTCTCCGGTTCATCTTAAAATATCACCGTGCCACGAATTCACGCGATATACCTAACCCAAATATAGATCCCGCGGTTATGAATGGAAAAATGCACACGAATTCTTTGGCCCGGTTCCAAGGGGCTTCGTTGGCCGACGTCCACGAGGTGTTCTATAGGCGCCGCGGCGCGCCGTCGACGCCGCTTTCGTCCAGCTACAAAATCTCTCCCTCCCGTCGTATCGCGACCGTTGCATTTCTTGTAATTGATAACTCGAAACGACTCTCGGAGATAAAACGTTGCATCACTCCGCAGATTAATTCCCGTTCTCGATTCGACGCAAGCAGCTCGCGTCGCCGTCTCTATTATTATATCCGCAATATGTAATATCGTAGGTACGAACCTGTATAAACGGCCGGTTGAACGATCGGTCGTACAATAATAAACGCCGCGCGTATCTAAGCTGGCGCCAATGATCCCGTCTACTTTTCTCTATTTGCCCCCTCGGCGAACCGCGATAATCGCGTTGTTTGAAATTAACGCGCGTCGTACGCGCCGGTCAGAAGGAATATTATTCTTGGCTTTCAGACTGGCGGCAGTTTTTCCACGGATTTCCTATGGAACAGAGGCGATTGACCTCGTTCTCGGTGGAGAAAGGGAGAGATTCATCAATGAACTCTTAGCCTAGCCTTGATAGTCGGAGGAACAAACCTCGTACCGAGAATTCCACTTCTGGTCGTGGTCAGTGGCTCGTCACGCCATGCCGGTTCCCCCGGATCGATGCACGCCGAGCGCTGAACAGCAGCAGCAGTTCGTTCATTAGGCGCGTTCGATGAAATCGATTCATCGGCCTCTTAATGGGATAACCGAGCCCCACCCCCGTGCCGCGGAACCGCGCTCCGAGCGATACCGGGCCAAGGAAAGAGCGAATCAATATTTCATACGTCAAGGGAAAACCGGCTGGCCTATCTCCTCCTTTCTCTCTTATCACCGATCATTTCAACCTTATTTACTCTCCTACAGTCAAGAGCAAAACAATTTTCATTTTTTTACAACCTCTTCTACACGTAATTCAATTATACCAGATTACTAAAAAAAGGACGTTAATCTTTTCCTATCGAATAAAAGAATAAATTGACCGGTATAATGTTTTACACCATTTTTCATAAATTCATTGGGGTATTCCATTTTTAACTTTTAATAAATAGTAGCAATGAGTAAAATAGTAAATCAAAATGTAATATCTTGTATTGTTCTTCGTGAATTGATGCCGACTTCGAATTGTGCGTTCTAATAATATAATTGAACGATTTTATAAAATGTGCTCTATAGCAGTTTGTTGACGGCTCGCCGCGAATAAATTGATCGAGGCACGCTTACGCATCGTGTGAATCGAGCTCTCCTCTCGTCCAGCGGTCAGTCGAAACAGCTCTTTCTGGTTCTCCCCCGAACCCTGCCACGTTACATTCATGGTTCGCTTGCTCGTGAGCACGCATACCGTGCCCACACATCTACCAGCAAGGCGTGTGCGTGCACGAACTTACTTTATTCGCGTCTGGCAGCGCGGCGCGTAGGGTCGCTTCCCCCCTTTTCTCAACCGCCGGAAGTTTCAATGAACGCGAGAGACGGATCCTCATAAATTGGTTGTCCGTTGGCTAAAAAGCGTTACGTCTTTCAACCGGCCGGCCGCGGACAATTTTACACGTGCCTCGCGTTCCCCGATCGAAGATTCGAGAAAATTCTATCTCCGTTTATCGCGACGAGTAATCGGGTACGCGACATCGTGAGAATTACCTCGGCAGTTTTTAACTTACCGAGGTGGATAACCCTCGCGGCGTAATGGCTTTCGTCCTTCCTGCAGTTTTTGCGATCGCTCTCCGCGTTGCGTTAAACGACGACTTCCGACAGACCAGGAACTGGCTCACCTGTTACATTTTCCTAGGCACGCTCGATCGATGCGTCGCACGAACAGACCACCGCCTCTGGTCGAACCGATCCGACGCGAACCTCGCTCGCCGAGTTTAACGGAAACGATTATTTTAGTCGACGAGAACAATCGCGAGCGTGATAATAATATTCGCGATAATCGATCGCGACGCCTACGCCGAGCAAAACGCGACTGACGCAGGAACCTCGCAAATTACTAATTATGGAAATGTCTTCGTTCCTTATTGAACGACGTCCGGATCTCCGTGTCCGTCCGACCCTGTGGAACATACAAGGGAAAATGGAAAAATCGTTTCGGAGGACACAGTAGACCAGTGTTTCCCAACTTGTGGTCCACTCGAGCCTCATTAAAATTCTTGTACATCATTTTGAATATAAAAAAGTTGACGCAAATTTTATATCATTTTTATTATTTATTTAACCCTTTCGCTTCGGCAGTCTGGTCCGTCGAAGTACTGCCACTGTACGGACAGGTATCCATAGGTCGTGTCGTGGACGCCGCTTATAAGCGGCGCTCGAAGCGAAAGGGTTAAGGAGATTCTCGAGCTTGATGCGAAGAGATTTTATGTTCGAATCTCTGATTTCTTTTTTCCTTTATTAAANGCGAAAGGGTTAAAGAGATTCTCGAGTTTGATGCGAAGAGATTTTATGTTCGAATCTCTGATTTCTTTTTTCCTTTATTAAATCTAACTAAACATGGAATGCCGCCACCCAGTTAAACGCTAAACTGTCCATTTTGCTCTATGTTGGGAAACACTGCGTTAGACAATCGATGAGCACGACCTCCCTCTTTAGTTCGCCTTTAGAGAAGTAGTTTTGAATCGCATTTGCTTCTGGCGGAGTCTGGTCACGTTCGACTCGGTGTAGATATACATATGTATACCAGAGAATGTAACGCACAAAGTGAATCCCTTAACGCGGCATGGAACGAGCCGTGCAAGCCAACATTTTTACTCTGTCGTATTTTTCGACGAGAATTTCGAAATAAGGGAACGAAGCGAAACGATCTTTTACGATATCGAGTCGATTTGTTCACGGTATCCCGCGAGAAACACCGTACCACGAAACCTGTGAATGCAACGATGACTCGAGGCGATAAAGCAGCGCGAGCCAGTCGAGCGGGGAAAGAAAGGCTTTTCCTGAAACGCCTTTGTCACGCCACGTGGCGCGAGAGTTTCACCGCAGGTGTCAATTCGGTATCATCGGTATCGCGGTTGACTCGACGTTCATCCTACGAACGCGGGAGTCGCGCGGCTAGGGTCCATAAAACGGTGAACGAATTCCTCGAACGTTGTTTTCGCGAGATCGAAAACGTGGGCGAGCGAATAGAGGTGAGAGAGGATACGTAGGCGTCTCGTTCGAACGGTTACGTATACCGAACAGGGCGGTTCTGCGGAGCGTACACGCGGATGCAAACGCGATCACCGATAAGAAAGGTCGTGGCGCGGCCTAGCTGCTCGCGATTCATGCTTCTTTCTCGATCGGTTTTTTACTCGAACTCTTCCCGAGAACTCTTTCCTCTCCGAACAATCGAACAATGCTCGCCCCTGCCCCCACCACGCCGAGAGAACGTGTCCCAGGTAAAAAGTGAGACTCAAAGAAAGGAAAAGAGAGGGAGAGAGATGTGGTAGGGGGAAAGTTCGTTGCTGGTCTATTGTCAACTTAACGCGACCGGTTTACAACCTCCTAGGTAGAGAGACGATTATGTTTTCAGAAACCATTGCCGGTGAACGGTCGAATGGGGCCCGAAAGGGCGTCATTATCGAGCGATTTATTAAATACCCAACGAGAGCAGAACGGTCGAGTGTCGCGATTAATTGCACCGATTACTACCTGGCGAACGGAATCGCGCTTTATTCAGTAGTTTTAATTAAGTGCCACTGCATGTACCCATTGGGACGCTTAACGATCGTTAACTACGCTCTTGTAACGCCGACCTATCGTGAAAAACCCACCTTGCCGATTGCTGCAACGTAACGACATGTTTCCACCCCGTTCTTTACCCTTCTTACAAGTGCATTGTTGTCGCGATCGGTGAGGAATAATAATGTGCCATCGACCGTTTATTATATTTATAAAATAAGGTAAAAAGGATATACTTATACATATATGCATGTGTATGGTTGGTCGACAGATTTTAGAATTCGCTATTCATTTTTTCTGAAGGCTAGTATCGGATTAGTTTTTATCCTCGAGTAAAGAACTAATCAGATTAAAGGTTAAGAGAAACTAACAAAAAAAAGGTAGATGCTACAATTGAACCACTGTGCAGGTGATACAATTCTCGTGATCGATGGTTTGTGAACGAACGATTTTCAATTGCTAAAATTGTATGGGCGAGGTATTCTTTTAGTTTAAGACGAAGTAGTCGACGGGAAGAGGAAAAATTGCGAGTACACGGCCTCCCGGGACGATTAATTACCCTGATTACGTGACGAACGCACCGGTGAACGGTCATTTATTAAATACGTTTAATTAAGTGGCATCGCGTAGGCACGGGGCATGTAATGATCGCTCAAACCATGGTACCGAGGACCGTGAAAAAAACTGGCCCGATACACGCTGCCCCGCTACGGCTGCCACTGTGTTCCGTCCGACCGCTTTTGCCCGCGAACACGTTTCCCTTGCGCCCGAAGCCCTTGCTATCAGCCGCTGTTGCTACCGCTCCTCCGGTCACTTGATAATTGCGACGACAAGATCGCTCGAAATAATTTATTCTCGCTGTAAACGTCCCGGATAAAATATGAAACAATGTTGCCGCTCGGGGACTAGAGCGAAGATCGCATCGTACGTTTAACCGTGACGGTTTGATTCCGTCGGGCTAAAATATGATCGCTGCGTTCGTGCCAACCGTTCGCGGGCCGCGAGCAATTATACGGAACGGAGAAAGAAAATAACAAGCCCCTTTGTCCCCGTTCCGTGGTAACGGAGGAAATTCGTCGACTTGATTTGAATAAAACCTTCGCTTACTCCGCTGGAGCTTATTATACGAGCGAATTTCCATTTCCTTTCAATCCTCCGTTCCTTTTGAAAGAATATACGAATTCTTGTTTCTTTCAGCCGCAAAATCTGGTCTTGACCGGCGAGTTCCCGGACTGCGACGTGAAACTTTGCGACTTCGGTATCTCGCGGTACATCAGCCATGGCGCGGACATACGGGAGATTCTGGGCACGCCCGATTATGTTGGTGAGTATTCCAGCTACGTGGAAAGTAACGGTGATTTTTTTTCATAATTGAAATCTATTAAAAGTTAAAAAACTCAATATTAAAACATTTGATAAAAAAAAATTTATCTTCAAGTCAAATTTAATATCTAAATAAATATATCTCGCCACTCTGCAGACACTAGTCACTAATAAAGGCACACCCCAATGATTAATTTAATATAATTGACTATATTAATTTAGTTATTCCATGATTATGTTATATATATTTTTTATTTTTTATATCATTGTTATGTGAGAATTTATATGTATTGTGCCACTACTCCGTAGAAGAAATAGGTTCTTGTAATCTGTGAAATAAATAAATAAATAAATTGTTTCAGCTCCGGAAGTTTTGAACTACGAGCCTATCAGCTTGGCGACGGACATGTGGTCTATCGGGGTTCTACTGTACGTGCTGCTAACGGGATGCTCTCCGTTCGGTGGTGACACGAAGCAGGAAACGTTCTGCAACATTAGCCGATGTCGCCTAGATTTTCCCGACGATCTGTTCGAGGACGTGTCCGAGGAGGCGCGCGATCTCATGCGCAAGCTGATGGTCAAGGATCCAAAGTAAGCGATCGCTATTTCATATCAGCTCGCCTAGACGCTGGAATGTCGCGATCCAACGATCCGCGCGGTGTAGTATAGGTACCGCGTAACGCGATTGCTTTCGTTCCTAGAAGCTAAATAATGCCAATGCGCGTGACCTAACTAACAATGTTCCGGAGATCCTCCCGGGCGCAGGCCTATCTTCTTTCGCTTCGGAGTAAACGGTAAGCTGTAAACGTTCCCGGGAGGTCGGCCAGTACGCTTCCCCGAAGGCATTATTTTCGCCAGTGCCGGAATTCTCAGTAGCGAGTTCTCCGATAATGCTTATCCTCGTTAGTCTTCTATCGGTACGTGGCACGGCCGCTGTTTCGCGGCCGATAAGCCTCGGTCGGTGGCGAAAATTCCGTATCGTTCGTTAACGCGATGCTCAGCGTCGAAACACGAGCGCGTGAACGCTTCCTGAATCAAGCGTGCATAGAAGCAAAATGATGAACGGCATTCCGCCGCGGCTACTTTCTTCGAAACGGGAAGGAGGACGACGACACATCGAACGAGTTCCGCTGAAAAACTCGTAGATTTCCTTATCGCCGACCAGTCGGACAGCTGGGAGGAAGTCCCCATCCGGAATATCCTCGCCCTTCCAAAGCGAAAACCCGCTTATCTCGCTGCCAGTGCGCGCTTTATCACCGTGAGTACTTACACGCGACGTTCTCTCTTCGTCGCGCAGCGTCCGCGTTTCCTTTCCTTTTTTTTCCCTTGCTCACGCGTTACGCCACCAGCTGGCTCGGCAAACAACGGAGAGACAAGAAGTCCCGCGGCTCCTGCCGGAAGTCGCGACGTCGATGGATCGGGAAGTCGCGAGACAGAAAGTCGTACGGGGCAGGCAGATCCGCTCGGGGGGACACGTTCGCTTTGCTTTCGCGACCTGAAAAATTACAGCCGTGTTCACTTCATCGAAGACGTTACGTAATCGTATCTCTGTTTGTTTTCCAGTGAGCGCCTGACAGTCACCGAGTGCTTGCAACACCCTTGGTTCACTCTGTTCGACGATCCCCAGTCGCCGCTGTCTACGCCCACCTGCCCAGCGCTGGATCAGTCACCCGTGAAGGATACATCGTCCACGGAAACGAAACTGTCCACGAAATCTAGTACAAACCCGGAACAGCAAACTACAGCGTCTTCGACCCCGAAGAACGACTCCGAGAAACAAAGATCGTCGAGCGTTTGCCAAGGTGTCGAGACGAAACCCGCGGCGAACAGGGCGGTTTCCTCGCACACGGAAAATCTTTATTCGAAGTCGAAATTGTCGTCGACGCCGGTCAGGTTCGGGCTGCGAGACACGTTCAAAAGGAACATGGACTCCTTGGCACAGAAGTTCTCGGGAGAGGTCGTGATAATCGAGCCGGTCACGTCGTCAGGGATGGGTACTGTTTCCTCGAACGTGACGAACAGCACACAGAGGAGAGCAACCGCTACGCACACGATGCCTGCCGGCGAGGTATTCAAATGCACGCCTGTGTTCATCCTGGGAGAGGAGCCACATTGCAGCGACAGCGGCAGCGACTCCGTGTCCGAAATCTCGACGGACAGCTCGAGCGACCGGAGCAGCATCTATTCGGACGATTCGTTGGATTTCATTCTCTACGGAAAGAATCAGGGCCGAGCCAGTTTCCCGTTTTCGGCCGCGGAGTCCGCGTCCGACAGATGGGAACAGAGGCACCACTCGAGGGTCTGGCCCAGAGAGTGCACCGGCGTGGTGAGCAAGGCTCTCAGTCGTTTCACGTCGGAAACGTCGAACGCGAAGTTCGGGAAAATGTCGACGCCGCCGACGGTTCACGGGAAGACTGGCCTGGAAGCGCTCCGCGAGAGAGGCGGCAATCTGGTGGTGATACGCGAGCCCGTTAGGGCCGGCAGATACACCAGATACAGCGAAGTGCAGTGCGAATCGGTGCAAGCACGGATTCGGCGATTTCAAATTCACGGAGCGTCGTAGACGCGCGACTCGTACGCGTAGAGCTTGAGCAGCTTCGAAATCCCGGACTCGAAATCATCTCGAAGAACCGCGGAGTCCGTTGTATATATGTCTATAGTTTCAGTATCGTACCGGTCAGAAATCGGTACCCGATTGATTGAGATGTCAGACGAATGAAGTGGAACGAGTGTAATGGCTGTAAATACCTCGAGGAGGGCTGACGGAGAACGCGAGGGTACTGATCTTTCGTGACAAGCGTTGTAAATAGATACAAGCGAGGTTTCAGGTGCGTAAAGATAGGTCAATCGGGTCGAATTGACTGCTTGCGCGTCGAAAGAAAGTCGATGAAAGAGAAAATCGATGGATCGTTGCGTGTACGCAGCAACGGTTAGATTCGTTGTCCAAAAGTCAACAGTATCGCGGAGAACAAACACGAATGACAAACGTCAGATATGTCAGGTTTAGTTCAGAATTTTGAAGTGATAAGTAAATAGGGAAGCTCGAGGCCAAGCAGAGAGTTCGACCCGTTGAACATAGCCATAATGTTTAGATCAGCCCTGAATCATCGTGATACCGGTAACTAAACTTGCCGATGGGCTCTGTTCGATGGATCTCGCTAAAATCTGAATCCAGATAACTTGGAGGCCTTTATCGTGTTCGTTTTTAAGAAACTCGTGTGCTCATTCAGCATAGCTCGCATGCCATACGCGAGGCAGCGAGCGTGACCGTGTTCGCGTAAATATATATACGCGATACGGGGGAGAATCTCGCGTATTGATATTTATGCGCATACGCGCGGACTCAGTGCGCGGTGATCGCACGCCCGCAGTAGTGCCTACTTTCGTTCGTCCCGTTTCGCACCTCGCCGCGGAAATACGCATCGTCATGGTGCCCGAGAAAAATGATCGCGTGCGTTCGCGGAGAGCCGTGGTGAGAGAATGGATCGATGTTTCTAAGAAGAGAAGACCGAGGAAACAAGAAACCTTTCGGAATCGCACAGTGCCTTACAATATTCTATAACAATAGTCGTGCGGCCGATTTCTACCAATCGCGCCGTCGATCGATCGAAATTGAGAGCCTAGACTAGCTTTAGGCGTCTCCAATTCTTCTCGTTGAATCGATAGCGTCTCTCCAGGGTCGGTTCGTTGCCTTAGATCAATTCGAATTAAAAACACAGCGAATAATTCGCGCCACACCACCGAAAGAACAGTTTCCCTTCCCTGCCTCCTGATCCTCCTTCCTTCCTCCTTAGCCCACCCTGTACCGCGTAGGATTTATCGCATCCCAATTAATCGCGGAGCAACTGCCGTTAGTAACTAAATCGATGCTTTAAGCGCGAGAGAGCATATCTACGTGTATACCCGGAGACGAATTTCGTTCGTCACGAATGGGATGATCAAGAGTTGCTCACTCATCGAATAAAATCACGATCTTCTCAGCTCCGTGCGAATTATCATATGCATATACATATACGTACAGTTTTACTTACTGTTAGTTAGAATCAAAGGACGAACGCTGAAAATCTCGTGGGGCGTTCGCTTCCGCAGTAGGATCGGACCGCTCCGTAAATACTAGTCATACAAATCGCTCGTCCTCTTGTTCGAACTCGTTCGTTTCGTTTTTGCTTTTACGCTCGACAGCAAGCCAGGAAGATGTGCCTTTACAAATCATTAAAGTCGAAATGATGGAATGAAACGCGAAGATTCGAGGAGGAGGGACGAGTGCGGAAACGAAATGATATATATGTCGCACGTTGACGATGGTAAAACTTGTACGACAAATTAGAGATAAAGAGAAAATAATTGCAAGCGTTGATCGGGTAACGGATAACCATGCGTCGTCATTTCGTGAAATCGAACCTCGTAGATCGAGGAATTGTTATCGAAATTTTCTGACTCCACGAACGATCACCGTCGAGAGCGTTCGTCCGCTGAAATTCCAAAACGCACACGGAGACACGTCGACGCACGAACGTTGAGGTTCACCCGTTCGACAGCGCTGCACCCGACGATATCCAGCCACCATCGGCAGGCTTACGTTAATCGTGATTGTATGATTTTTTTAATGTTTTCCATTCCGAGCACTTAATAAAATTATTTTTGGCAGCAACTGGACGTAAATAAATTTGATGGAACTAGGGATTAATTTTTTATTTTTCAAAATCTTTATATTTGATGCATGGAATAACGTGAGCGTGTTAGGGTGTTGACTTAATACCGTCCTCTCGCGGCGATGTCAAATGGTGAAACCTTCTTTTTCGATTATCCTATCGTTGGATATAAACAACGAGCGAACGAGAGTAAACGAGTGAACGCTTGTGAGTGTGATGCGTGATTTCATGATTTGCCTCTAAAAATCAAAGAAAATCATAGAGAATATAGTTTTGCTACCGTGGAAGAGTAGAGCACGCGTCTGAGTAAAATCGGCGCGCATATTACCCGAGGCCGATTCGTTGTTATTTATTTCCCACGTTCACTTTCGGTCTCGGATATTTAATTATTAGATATCGTGTTTCAATTCTCACGGCTTCTCAGTCTAACGTCATTAGGCCTCGTAGAGACAAAATAAATCGTGCACAATTTTACTCGGGCATGCACTGCTCTCCGATCTAATAAGTTATCATTATTATTATTATTACTATTATTATTGCTATTATTATTATATTATTACGTTATCGCTATAATGTTATTAATATCGAGGTTAATTACGATGAAAAGAATCGCAAACGTAGACATTGTAAGACCTTCTGTAAATAGTTCTGTCATTGTATTAACTTTAATAACTTGCGAAATAAATGCCGCAAATCATACAAAATAGTGCCCGTCTGTTTTACCCGTGTGATTAAATTCCTAATCATTATCCTTCTCCGATAATTTTATATTAGGTGTACATATAAGTTTTGAGGGTTTTTTTTTTAAATCTTGAAGCAATTTACCTGAGTACAGCTTCAAAATTCCAAAGAGACCCTCAGAACTTATTTGTACACCTAATAATAGTCTATGCAAACGTACTTTTGTGAAAAACATTAAAAACATGTTTCGTAAATTAAGATGCGTATCCGTCGTATTTGCATTGTTCGTGATTCAACGTTCGGCTCGCGAACGATGAAAGGTACACGCGGAAAATCATCGATAAAATACGCTCACCAAGTCGGAGTTTTTCCATAAAGGGATCCGACTTTGCCAAGAACGTCGGTTTTCTTTTAATGCTATAAATAGGCGAGCATTAATAGCAGCCAGGTGACGCAGTGATTCACTAGTAAGATTTCCTGACGGGACAAAAGCCCCTGTTAATTCTATTCTAATCCGATATCAAAGAATTTTGCGTTTACACGCTCCCTTTACTCGGTCTCGTAAACGGAAACAACTCTAATCTGGTTACCTGTGCTAGATTCAAGGCCCGAGCAAATAGCGTTAAGAGATATCAATTATATGAGAAATTTTAATGCGTACGGCAGGCGCTTTTAAAAATTCGATTGCTCACGTATAATGCGTTACATAACTGTAAAGGTTGTAGAAACTTTTACGAATCAAGTGCTCGCGACAATCTCGCCTTGAAAGCACACCTACGTGTGGACCGCTACGG
>SHCU01000007.1:164293-176196 GCA_004307685.1 Ceratina australensis
CATAACTGTAAAGGTTGTAGAAACTTTTACGAAGCAAGTGCTCGCGACAATCTCGCCTTGAAAGCACACCTACGTGTGGACCGCTACGGACACTCGAGAATTTCGAAAATGAATAGCGACTAATTGTAAAATTCGATCAACATCCGGAGGCTCCGCACGGACAGGATGATTGATTCTTTTAGAAAGTTCCCCCGAGAACGATTGTGGTTGACGTTTCGAGATATCTTTTTGTCGGAGAAAAAGTAAAATCGCTTATTGCGCATTCACCGGTCATATGTGCAACCGTTGGATCGTTACATATAAATAAAATCAAGACGTGATGCAAAACACTGTTTGAAATAAAATAATTTTGGTCACATAACAGGTCCTTTTATAAAATTTTCCTCGTTGATAATAATCGCTTCTGGCGGAATAAACAATATTATCTAATTTGAAACGATGAACTCATAGCGAAAACAGGTCTTTCCGCATGTCGCCTACGTATCTCCTGTTCCCGTACGAAGATACAGTTAACAAAAAAAAATTATAAACTTGCATCGCGTTGTATCGCCGAGCGATATAGATAAGGAATCGTGCAACGAACGAGACCGGCATTCTGAGATCTGGCACGTCGCTTTGTTCCGCGCAAAAATGCACACCAGGACCTTCGGTCAAGGCCGGAGAACAATTGGCACCGATAAATCCTCAAAAATAGCGTCGCAGCGGCTTGTAATTAGCGGTAGCTCGCCGCTTTTGTCGGGCGCCGCCGCGCTTTTTTGTCCACTGCTTGACGACTCGATGATTCGCGAACTGACCTACACGCCTAATTAACGAATCATCGTTGGAAACCGCGAGGCGCGTAGCTTTGCTCGGCCTCGGCAACATTTATCGGGCGTTGATTTAGCGCTCCTAGGCGCCACGAGACGGCGGGTAATCGTTCCAACCCCCCGAGGCAGTTTCCATTAGCGGAAGCGGCACGATGAAATTCAACGAGAAGGTCGGATGGATTGTATCTCGTAAAAAAGGATTAATAAATCTATACCTTCGAACAAATCTCTTAATTCCATCGCTCGGCTGAAAATCGCAAACAAGTCAGCGCTTAGTAATGTTATCCTTCTCTCTCGTAAACTGTTCGTTAGCCACTGTTCATTTGATCTTTTTATCGAATATTTTTTTTTGTTCGCACTTAATGGTTGCTAAGCTTTCACTTAGTACGTGATCTGTTCGATTGGATGCGTATATGCGTCGTGCCATTAATGTTTTCGGAATAAAATATTGGATATACATACTTTATCAATTTATTTTATGTATTCGTATTAATTTTATAGTTGGATATTATAATGAAATAAAATAATAGAAGCAGATAGTAAAATTATATTATTTTTTTACCCAGCTTTTAACTTCTTCATAAACAGATAGTTTTTGTATACACTTACTGATAAATAGTAAAAAGTTGCGTACTGATATATAAGATGATTATATATCAATTAGCTGATCCAGATCACATTAAAAATGCAATGAATCGTATCCCACTGTTAAAGAGAAATATATTCCAATGGCCTAAAACATTACATCAAATGAAGACAATTAATTCTTCAAAAAAGAATGTCCTATGGGCGACTGAGCTACACTTTCACCAAATCTCATTCGAATTTGAGTATAGTTTTCTCTTAACCATCCTCATATTTATCAACGGTGTAAATATAAACTCTAACGAGATGCTCACCATCAGGGGAGGAAAAGGTTTGACGATACGACGAGATATATATCGCGGACCGTCGGACTTGCAAATTCTGACGGTGTATCCAAGGGATAGGACATTAATCGAATCCCGAGTATGGTCGTAACTCGGTTATTAGACAAGAGCCGGTCATCCCTATTGTGTCTAATACTCGGATCGTAAATCGTAGGAGAAGTTGCACGTGCATGCTGCGCACGTCGTGCATTACGAACGGCCAGCGCACGCATCATACCATCGTTTATGGTAGTCGGTAATTTGCATTCTCCGCGGATACTGGTGCATGTCTCCTTCGTTGTGTAAATAATACTCGCGGCCGCTTCGTTCGCGAAGTCTAACGAGTTTGACTCGGTCCCCCGCGACGTACCATTGTTCTCGTGCATCGATCGAAAACGAAAGCTTCTCTAGCTTTTGAGGATGTCTAAGCATCGTGTAATATATACCATAGGCTATACTTCACAGTTTCCATAGTACGTAACGAGGTATAACCGTTAAAAAAATAAGTAAAAAGAAAGTGGAGAGAACATTGCTTGAAAACGTGTTCGTCCCATTTGTGGCCAGCTTGCTTTGCGACCACTTCTGTAATTGGTAGCACGCATACTAAAAGTTGCACTTTTTAATTAATTACAAACATTTATTTCTGAATAAATATTGTAACAATTTCTGTACAAGGATAGTAACTCGTTAATAAATTCATTAATATTTCCGTTGCCTTTTTGCGACAATTTTTTCTTTTAAACCGTGCGCCTTAATCGATTTGAATACTGTACCAAATAAAAACGTGCCTGGTATTAAGTATAATTACGACTCTTATTCGGGTGCTAAATAAGTTATTACAGCGCATCAATGGCATTGTATATAACGAATAATCGTTTTAATTAACGAGATTATTTTGACGCCCAGCTCGAGGAAGAAACGGACAATTAAACGAACCGTTCTCTCGAAGGCGATACGGCAGAAGCTGGCTTTAATCTTCCCGCTGTATAGGAGTGAGACGTACCGATTTGATTGTCGCGAAACGCGGCGCAATCGAGGACGTTGCCGCGAATAAACGAGCCATCAGGCTACTGACAATGACGCGTCGGTTGAATTTATTGCACCTGCCGGTAAACCTATAAACAGAAATCATTAAGCCGAGCCCCGGCGAACGTCACGTTGAATCGCGTCGTCAGATAATTGATTTCGTTCGATCCGAACGCGAAGAGACACGACCTCGGGTTCGCGCTCTCGCCTGCTGGCTTAGCCCATAAATGGAGCTTCTCGGCGAGATCGGCGATCAAGAGCCGGCTATCGAATTCGAAATATCTATAATTCTATTGACGCGACCTATCAACTCGGCAAAGGGTAATGCCACGTACACGCTGATTCTTTATAGCGCCGGCGGTATTATTACTACGCTAACCGGAGAGCAATGAGTATCTATGCTATACGAAACACTCGCGCCGACTGAAATCGAATCGAATTTGCCCATTTGTTTGTGCCCCTGTACCTCTACTATAAAGCAAAAAGAAATAAAAAAAGGGGGAGAAATTATGGAATAAGAATAAATAAGGAAGGTAAGGAAAATACGAGAGGGATATTGCGAGATATAATCTGAAGGAAAAACAGTATCATGATGAATCACGGTAGAGGAACTACAGCTTCCCTCGGGTGAAATTAATTATACATATATTGATATATGTGCACTGCACAGTGAAATGTCCTGATTCTGCGACTGCCGTTTCTCTCGTTCGACTGGCTCGCAATCAGATATTTGGTAGTTCTAGCAAACATCGAGATGCGCGTGAAAAACGTTTTCTTTCTCGCCTCGAAGGCGAACGGCACCGAGGGAGCCCGTAAAAAAAGTGTTTGCGAATTCGTCATTGAAAGTAGACGAGCGACGGATAAGCGAGCAATTATCCTTGACACGATCGCGACCGAACACGTCGCCGCTAATTGTCGGTACTAATTGCTTGTCACCACTTTCGTGGATACTCGCACGTACGTTTTCCTTGCGGAGAGCTCGCTGCTGGAATTAAGTTCCACGTATACGTGACGAGCGCGTGTCCCGCTGCGTAATAGAAACGTGACGGAAAATTGACGGAGAGCAAACAAAGAGCACGGTGAGAAATGCTATTCGGTTGAGATATCCAGCGTGACGGTATGGAGCATAGATTGATTGGGCTCCTTGGGCCAGCTCGTTAATCGATTTCTCCTTACCGAAGACTCGACCAGGAAAGACCTCTGCGTACACCCTTTCGGTGTGGGATACGAGAATCCTTGTATCTCTTTTTTTTTCAATACCGGCAATCAGCGAACGCTGGATTTTTCCTCTGCCACGTATGATAAAGAAGCCTCGATCAGGTTAAGAGTTATTAAAAAGTTTTCATTATGGCACAAGAAAATCGGTGACAACATTGCGAAGAGAAATATGACGGAGCTTCGCACTCCATATTTACACCTCGACTTATACGATAAAGATTAATAACTCTTATTAAGACAAGGAATCGACGACAATGTTGATGTATAAAGAAATATGACCGAGCCTTGTAGTTTATGGGAAACGAAATTGACGCCTTGACACGTACGATAAAGAAGCCTCGACAAGTAACTTTTAACAGCTTTAAAAATTGTTACCGAGGCAGGGAATCGATGACAACGCCGATGAGAAATATAACGAAGTTATAGAATAATCGACGCCTTAACTTACAAGATTAAAGAAGCTTCAACAAGTAACCGTTAACGGTTATTAAAAATTCTTATCAAGACGAGGAATCGAAGACAACGAGAGAAAAATATGACGGAGCTTTGTACTCTATTGGAATCGAGATCGACACCTCGACTCGTTTCCAAGAAGCGATATAATCGGGCATGGAAATCTCGAAGGCAAAACCCCCACGCGTTCATTAACATATTAACGCTATTACGATCGTGCTTATACCGCGTTTCACTACCGTGCCTCGTACCGGGCTCTTGTGTAAACAGCCGAATGTTCGATATCGTGAAAGGATTCAACGACCTGCGAGCAAAACGATGAGCCTCCCCGATTCGTCGTCATCGAGACGAATGAAGATGCTGATTCATTTACTTTTTTTACACGGAATGACAGGGAATAATGAAGTGATTTTAGAATGAACGTAAACAAAACGACCTTCTAACTCCTAAGAATAATTCCGCACAAAAGCTACGATCAGATATCCAAGGAGAATCTTTTCCTGAGAAGCCAGAACTTAGGTCGAAGCATAATGCACCAGCTGGTTGACGTCTACGACCGTATGGCACCGCTGGACGCCACCTCCGTCGGAGAGACACGGCGCGTACCGGGGCAGCGGCACCGTAGCGTAAACAGCACTAAAAGCAGCAGGAGCGGTAGCAACGACAACCACGCCGATGGTGTCCACTCGAGGAAGAAGGAGTGGGACAAGAGAGAAAAGATCCGCGGGACGAAGAAGTTTGTTCGTTGGGCGGGCACGCGAAGAGCCCGAGAGACGAGCGGGCGAAGGAGGAAGGACGGTTCGTGAGAAAGAGAGGAACGGTTAGTCTATGGTCCAGCGAGTCTCGCGGTAAAAAAGAAATCAACTGAAACGAAGCTTGTGGTCTCTCGGCGACTCGTGGCCAGTTTCAGCCGCGGCGCTCGACCGTCAAGCTCGCGATCTCTCGTTCGAACGGCCGACACTGTCGCTTTCCTCGAGATGCGAACGTCGCACTTGTCTTCCGTCGAATCGAATTCGAGATTCTCGACCGGCGATGTTCTTCCCTTCTCGCTGACCTTCTCCCGACGCCAGTGACTACCGCGAGTTCTTGTTCGCCGTTTAATCGTCAGTGATACCGAAGGTATAAAAGTTGGATCGTTCCCGTTTCAGTGATTGGGAAATTGAGCGCAGGTACGTCGACGAGAAGCACGGGAAGGTCGATCGAACCATTTTGTTTTTAACGAACCCGGTCTGTTCCAGTCCTGCTCGATGCCCTGGAACTGAAGAGTATCGGGCTCCGACGTTATGCTCGGTCGCGTCCATTGAACAACTTCTCTGGTATAACGAAGTGCAGCTTCGCTAACGGTATGATCTATCAGCCGAACCATCAGTCACCGACGATGTCGTCCGCGAGGAAGACGTCGCCGCGGCCTCAGCGACGAAGCTTGCAGGCGTCGTCGGGGAAATGCGCGAACGCGAAGGCGAAACGAGGGGCTGGCGACAGGGTTGGGAACGAGGAACGATGCAGGGGAAGGTGCAGAGTGCAGTGGAGCGAGAAACACGTGAAAGAAGGGTTGGTCCTCGTTCAGGAGACACAGCTGGCCAGGGTGGTTAAAACAGGGCCTATCACGGAACATTACGAGATCGACCCGAAGCCGTTCGCAAAGTAAGACTTTCTTCTGCGACTCTTATCTCTAACTTTTACGTAAATTACCAGCGACGTTCGACGCGATGTTTGCTTCCTCTTACGCGTAGCGCGAATTGATCTTGAATTAATCCCGCGATTGTTATCGATAAGTGTAGAAAAACAGGTAACGTGACTCGGCAGCGAAACTAACGGGGAGATTTTTTTTAAACGGCGTCTGATCCTCCGTCTACTCGCAGGCGTCGCAGAAATCGATCTTGAATTAATTCCGCCGATTGTTATCGATAAGCGTAGAGAAACGAGTAATGCGAATTGACAACGAAACCGAATCGTTCGCTGGCACGCTCGAGGCAAAATGGTGCGCGGTTGAAATGGAGCAACCGAAAGCGATAATATGTTAATTCCGTCGGAGTCGACTCGCTCCAGATGCAGCCGTCGTAAAAAATGAAATTGCGTCGGTCGGGATCGTTAACAACGATCGTAATTTTCCATCGACACCTACCGATTGTTAATTCGCATTCATATTAGTTTTCGTCGAGGAGACGACCGGTGAACTTTAGCTCGTTCTTTATTTGCCGGATATGTTAATGAAAGCTTAAACGGGCAGCGTAACCCGCTGTCAACGCTCATCGATAATCCATTCGGTTACCTACTCGATATCGGCAGTAATCGCTCCCCGTGACTCTGCATTCTTAATGAAGCGGATCGCTCTCAACGGCTGCAACACGTTTCGCAATACGCCGGCCGTGTACTCGATGAAACGTTGCATTCTCGTTTCGAATTCGTAATCTTTAAATAATAAAAAACTCAAGTTTCTCCTCGACGATCTCATTAGAAGCGGAAACACGCCCATCGCGACGCGAAAGGCAAAAGCGGATGTCTCCCGCGAGAAAAAGTACGAAAAAGTTGGTTACGCGAACAGAACGCGAGTGTTGATCCAGCGCGCGACAACTCGACGTCGACGTTAATTGCCGTTGCAATAAAAAATGGCCGGGAGAATGGCGGCAATAAATTTTCATAAATTAACTCGCGGACGGAGACGAGGTCGGAATTTCAACGGGTCCGATCAGCGACGACAGCTTCCTCCATCGAGTTCTCATCGCGCGTTGGGGACGTCGCGCCTCGCGTCACGCCGAACGGTGCTAAAATCCAATCTTCCTACGATTACCGAGGCCCCGGTCTTTAATCATCGTGGACACTTTGATCGTCCCGTCTGTCGGAGTAACGCGGACTGCTTCTACCGATTGCATTCTCGTTTCGAATTCGTAATCTTTAAATAATAAAAAACTCAAGTTTCTCCTCGACGATCTCATTAGAAGCGGAAACACGCCCATCGCGACGCGAAAGGCAAAAGCGGATGTCTCCCGTGAGAAAAAGTACGAAAAAGTTGGTTACGCGAACAGAACGCGAATGTTGATCCAGCGCGCGACAACTCGACGTCGACGTTAATTGCCGTTGCAATAAAAAATGGCCGGGAGAATGGCGGCAATAAATTTTCATAAATTAACTCGCGGACGGAGACGAGGTCGGAATTTCAACGGGTCCGATCAGCGACGACAGCTTCCTCCATCGAGTTCTCATCGCGCGTTGGGGACGTCGCGCCTCGCGTCACGCCGAACGGTGCTAAAATCCAATCTTCCTACGATTACCGAGGCCCCGGTCTTTAATCATCGTGGACACTTTGATCGTCCCGTCTGTCGGAGTAACGCGGACTGCTTCTACCGTATATAGCACGATCCTGCCCCGATCCGTTCGTATCCCGGTGATTCAGTGAGCATGATTGCGATTCGGTATCGCGAACCGGCGCGAGAAGCTGCGCGCACCTGGTATGTAATTACTTTTAGAAACGGGCCTTGAAACCACGGCGAGCGGCGCGCAAAAATTGCCCCGGGACCAGGGGCGAGGGGGTCTGGGAAATCGAGGCTCGCCGCGTTCAAATTGGAAACGATTAAAGTTAATTGCACCCACTATCAGATGCTCGTTACGACTGTCGCTCTTATCTGGCCCGATTAAAGGACGTCGCGGTGAAATTGCCCGTGCCGGTGGACGCGAACGAGGATTCGCCGCGCAAGGGCGTCTACTTTCCCCCCGTGAATTTACGAGCCGCGACGCTACGCTTCCGGGATGGTCGGTGAAAAGTTTTGCCTAGCGCGGTAATCGATCAGGCCAGTCCCTTCCCGGGTCGATCGTTCGAGAACCGTGGCCAGCGGGAAAGTTTCGAGACGTTTGCGTCCACTCGCGTGGGACGTTTGCGCAACGAGTTTATAAAGACGCGTAAAAGCGCGCGGGTTCGCGGCAGCGTCCAGCTATACGCGCGCAGCCTTGCAAGGCGCCGCGGCGTCGACCTTGTCGGAACAGAGAGACGCTCGGAATCCTCCGCGACGATCGTAAAAATCTGCGCTGATGGCCAAACGAAATTTTCGCGTCTGCTCTCACGTTCTACGTGACCGTTGAACCCCGGCTCTCCCCGTTCCCCGTCGTCTCGCGAAGCCGATAAATTATCGTCGAGGAAAAAGGATTAGATGTTAACCGAGATTGTTTCGCAGCGGACAATGGGCGAAAGTGTATCGGTGCCGATCTCGGTCGACCGGCATCCTCTACGCCGCGAAGTACTCCTCGAGGAACCGATTCAACGCGGACTGCAGCGCCGAGCTGAGACACGAGATCGCCCTGTTGTCCCTCTGCTCGCAGTCGCACCGCGTCGTTCGGCTGCACGACGTTTACGAGACGCCCAAGGAAATTATCCTCGTGATGGAATAGTGAGTAACATCGGGCCCTGTCCGCGGTGGACGACAATAAAACTTTGCGACTTTTCAGCGCTCCCGGCGGGGATCTGCAAACGCTTATCGACGGCGATTTGGTGCCCCTCGAAGGTGACGTGGTACACTTTGTGAGGCAGCTAGTAGAAGGACTTGCCTACCTCCACGAGAGAAATATCGCCCATTTGGACATCAAGGTAAGTTCGACCCATAAAAGGTCGAAGCAAACTTGTCACGCTTCTCGTATATCCGGATCCCGGAACCGAGTTCGCTCGCGCCGCCGTCGTCGTCGCGTCACCGGATAGTTCCGACGATTTCCTATTGCTCGTACCATGTGTCAAAATCGTTTCGTGCCTGTCAAAGTCCAGAGCCGTGATCCATCGCGAAAGAATTTCCGACGAACAATGTTCGCCAGGATACAATTTATTATACCCCGACGATTTTCTGTTACTCGTGCCATGCGTAAAGTCGAAATTAAGATCGTTGTCAATCGCTTATCGAAGTCGAGATCTGTCTTAAAACCACATTAGGCAAAATCCAATTTTGCTTGATTTTCTTCGTGCCCCAAAGATTTCCACATCCGTGTCAGGCAGACACGCGGTTTAGACATCGCGTCGCGGCGAAAAAGGGAATTTTTCGCGTTAAGCTACCAGAAAGGGAGGCTCTAATTGCGATCGGAGCAAGGCGATTCAAACGGCAAACAAATTGCGATTGGTCTTCGCGCGTCCGCGATGGACAAAGGAGAGTCACGCGGACCGAGTTGGCCGGGCTCGGGGAGCCTCCTCCCGAGACGAAAAAAGTCGTTGGAACTCGGACACGACTGCAAAACGAAAGCCCGAATGCCGGTCCTGTTACCGGCTCGTTCCCGAGCAATTTATTGCGTCCTCTCGATACACGCGGCCGCGTTTTATTTCAGCAATCGCGGAAACGTAAGCGGCTTTTAGCCGGCTCATGTACGGGAAAAAAAAAGATGGGCTGAACACGGCGAGAGCGCGCCGCATGTCGTCGAATAAAGCCCATGTACTTTCTGGTTGTCGCGGGCATCACTGGCCGAGGCGATCGTCTTTCTTAACGACCCGGTCTCGTTGTATGCCTCCGCGAACTTCGCTCCGACGATTTTTACGCCGATCAACAAAGCTCGTAAAGAATCGCGTCCGCGTAATTAAGAGTTCGACTCGGCGAGCTAGCGAAACACCCTCCGTGTAACGCGCGAGCTTTTGTTTCGAGCGAACAAAGTGCGAGAGTAAAATCGGGGAAGGGGAACTCGCGATAAAATACAACTCGATCCGCGACGGGGTCACCGTGGATAAAAGGATCTCTTCTCGTTATCCTCGCGAGAAATTCGCGAAAGGTCGACGAGCCTTTGCCACGGAACAACATCCTCCGCCAAGGCGTCGCGCCGGCTTCGATGTTCTCCGCGTATGAATTCGGACGTGCCGCGTGTCGAATTTTATAGGCGACGTAAATCCTGATCTTTCGCCTCGAATCACGCTGGTATTCGGCTAGCCTTCGCGGATTCGATTATCGCACGATTCACACTTTTACGCTCGAAGTGCTGGGTGAGAAGAGAAAACACGATTTGACACTAAGTCTACCATGCGCCAAGTGACCGGTTCTGAATTCTCCTAAAAAGTATAAGGATTTGTAACGTCATATTGGCGAAGTTGTAATTATTTTAGGTTCTACTAAACTGAAGCACTAAACTGCATTCGATTATAAAACATATAAATGTAATACATTCACTTACAAAATTGGAAACTTTATTTCTTATTTGAACTTGAAAATTTAAGTGAAATGTGATTGCTGGTTTACTTCATTCAGGGATTAAATAATTTACTAAACTCAAATCATGATAATTGATGATATAATTTTGAAGAATAACGTATATGTAGAAATTTCACAATGCAATAAAGTCAAATGCGGCAAATGTGTTTATAGATCACAGACGTAATTAAAGCGTTAAATAAGTCTGTTATACAGCAAACGGATCGTGTTAATAAAACTCGATTCGCAAGACACTTGAGGATACAAATATAGCGCATTATAAATTGCATAAGTATTTGAAAAATGCGATGTCTCGTCCGCGTGGCATGTAACAACCCAGGAGCGAAAGGGTTAAAAATTCGAGTCCTTGTACGATGCGTTTCGCGCGATTAAATTCGAACGGAGAAACTTTAGATTATAATGATGGAAGAAACGGAGGGCGCGGCGATGAAGAACCTTGACCAGTGGAAATTCTCGAGCACGCCGGTGATCTCCCGCGATCCGTGATACACGATTCACGGGTTTGCAAGCCGAACCGAAAGTATTGTTGCGTGCGCCGCACGATACTTACATTATTCCCGCGCTCCATAAACACCCGACTACCGTATTTGGATGTAGCAGGGCGCGTATCAAAGGGAGAGGAGGCGCGGGACGCCCGATGTATTGCATTGCCGTTGCCGTGCTGCCAGCTCCGCGCGTGTATCAGCGCGTGCACGTACACGCCAGCTGTGCGGTGTGCACCTCTGTGTGCACGCACCGCCGAATCGATGCAATTACATTGTCTCCCGGCGCAGACTGCACCGCAGGCCGTAGGCGATGCACCGTCTGGCAAAAACCGATCGATCGATTTTCTCTTCATCGACCGGAGACCTCGGGAGGGAAAAAGTTTAGCTGAAATCAATTTCATAATCAATGTCCGATCCGTAACGAGTCTGTAATTTATACAACTTGGAACAATGATTCCCGCCAGACGGTTTTAACTTATTAATTCTTCTTAGGATAATAGAAAAAGTCTTTGATATTTTGATGACCGACACGATAGGATAGATTTAGGATAGATTTAAATTCATGATTATATACATATATTATCTGGTCATTTTTCTCTTTGGACTTTTCTTTAACTAGAAAAAATATCGAATTAATTCTGCTGCCATAACGCATTGCCAGTGCGATGCAATGCACGCACCTTAAAATTATAATAATTAAATATCGTTTTCATTATAAAACGTAAAAATCTATTAACTCCAACGTCAGATCGGGGATTAAGAATAAATTTCGTTTAATAAAAAAGATATGGTTCGATAATAGAAAATCGTTTGCACTGTAAAACATAAAAAACGAAAGTT
>SHCU01000007.1:176217-206179 GCA_004307685.1 Ceratina australensis
CATTATAAAACGTAAAAATCTATTAACTCCAACGTCAGATCGGGGATTAAGAATAAATTTTGTTTAATAAAAAAAATATGGTTCGATAATAGAAAATCGTTTGCACTGTAAAACATAAAAAACGAAAGTTACTCCTTTTCGAATCATACTCCTCGAAGAGGAATTAACGCAAGCTGGCCAGGAATCGTTGTCCCAGGCTGTACGGTGCAGATTTTGCCGTGATACAATTCAGGAGGAAAAACAGAGCGCAGTAAGACCCCACGCTCTTCGCGGAGCAGCGACCACGCCCTGGCTGCGTCGGTGAATCACACCTGGTTCCTATTTCGCTCGATATCTATGTCTGGCAGCCATAACTGGAGTAACCGCTGATAACTCGCGAAATTCTCGTGAAAGAGAAAGGAAGGAATCGCGTGACGCTGCACAGGGGACAGCTGCGTTACCTGGCGATGTGGCGACGTTTCCTGGATCTCGCGTACCCAGAAAGATAGGTTTCCCGCGATCGGGGAAGTTGAAACGAGTCAGTCGGTTTTCGAGCGAAACCGCGGTCAAGAAATGAATCGCGGACCGAGCTCCCACGTTCCCAGCATAAATGAATAATCGCATTCTGGTTAGCTCGGAGTAGCTTGCACTCGATGAATCATTGGCTCTGTTCACGCGTAGATACAAGCGTGCTGGTAACCTGTTCACCGTAACTAGAGCACCTATGGGTGTCTCGACACTTGCGAGAGAATTGACGGAGGAGGAGAGGAAACTTAATCAAACGCCTTGGCTCGTTTCGACCACGCTCAAAAGAGCAATCCTGGATATTTAATTGGGCTGCGCACCATTTGCGTTTCTCATTTAATTAATAGGGCTCGTGACCCTGGAGGTACATGACAAGTTTTCGAAAACTACGACTTTTTTCTAATTTCATTTTATCATAAAGAATCGGTCGATCACTTTGGTAATATTTGGGTTTCTTCTACGGACGATGCATATTTGTCTAATATGAGACGAAAGTTCGTTCAGTTCATCCCACATTGAAATTACTCGATGGACAAAATACCAATCGTGAGAGATTCACGTAGGTTTCGGTGACATTCGGCTCGATCGATTGGACGTCCAAAATAAGAGAGAGCTCCAGCGACATAAGGTTGGCTCAAAGGTTTCGAGGACATGATTAGATTTATTGCTACCGGGTGATTTCACTTGCAAGTCGTGTCTGACTAGTAACGTCTTGATCCCCTTGAATTCGAGGAATACCGTACATCACGAACACGATCTACTAGAATCCTCAGTCTACAAGAATAACTTCAAGCTAATTTTATTATCGTAAATATTTCGTGAAATGATTTATTTTCTACTAAAAATGTATCATAAAATTTATCATACGCAACACGTATCACGCGCAACAATCGAAAATCACAATGAAAAGTTGAATCTTATTTCATACTGAAAATCCGAAATTACTTTCTTGCCAACCCTATAGAACAACTGTTTTTAAATCACACGGAGAACATAGAGCACAAATCAGATAATTTCTAAACTGAATTAGAGTTAAGAACAAAAAACAATGGAGTAAGTAAAATTGATCATTCTACATCACGCATAAAACGCATAGCATAAATTAGATAATGCTCTCACAATTGCGTATGATATGGCTCGAAGATTATTTTACGTCTTTTGTCATTATTTATTAGCCGCATGCGCCGGGACTACCGAGAGAAACTTTGAATATTCAGATTCGCCCACGCGACCACGTTTCCAAGGACCTGGACGTTTAAGCCAGGAAGATTCTACGGTGTCCCTGTGAGAACCGCTTACGTAACGCGTTATTTTGTAGATCGCGCAAGAGATGCTGAGATTCGAGTGTGAATCGATCGTCGGGCGCGAGCTGCGTAACGAACGTATACTTGTTAGGCTCTAAAATCGCAACCGATGACATACGTGTATAAGGGAACGCGAAGAGCCAGATGTTAAGAAATCTCTGTTTCACGGGACGACTCTCGATCGAATATAGGCTGTCGCGTTCTTACGTAGCTCTCGCGAAAATAAAACGTGCGCACAGCCCTCCTCGACGGTTTGAAAAAAATAAAAAACCACGTCCGCGTTGCAGGCTACGCAGCGAAGATCGCACTCCAGATCGCGCTTGTTCACCGGGAAACTTAATATTCCATTCTATTCCCCGTGCACGCTCTTGAATTTATCGTAACAGCATCTACCATGTTTATGTAAATGATCGCGATGTTCTCCTCGATGAAGCGCGAATCACGAGCCACGCTGCTTGTACTCGCACGTGGCTTTCTCCACCGCGCGGTTTCTTACTTTCCTTTTCTAGATTTCTACGACTCGCGATAGTAAGAGTGAAATAATTCGAATAAAATAGTATCGATATAATAAGTGTTTTCCTAATCGTCGTAACAGGATGCGAATATGCAATGTTCCGCCGAGAAAAATGTTCCATCGCGAGAACAATGTAAGGTGGATTGAAACGATGTTCGATAATTAATTCGCGATTAGATGACACTAGTTTTTGAAGCGATCTCGTTTGCATGAAACAAGAGTTTTTATCAACCACGTAGACATAAGAAATGAATGCCAGAATTATGTGGATAGGCAGATTTTAATTCACTACGTGGCATCTCAAATTTGGCCAGCAATATTTTTTTTTTCAAATTATTTATTTATGAAAGTCACAACAGACCTACAAATATAATAAGCTATTTTAACTGCATCCGTTGCGATCAAGCCAGAGTAATATTATTTTAATTTACTTTTTAATGAAAAAGATCAGTTGTTTTTTAGTAAAAGCTGTACCGCGAGTTGTTCCCGCTTGAAACGAACATAACGTACTACATGCAGTTTTCTCGATCCAAATGAGGCCAGGCGTCTCGATAATGTAAAACATCGGCTCGAACAATACTGAAACTTGTTTATAATTGATTGTCATTACGCGACAACCGGTAACATAAAAAAGTATTAACGAGCCTATCTTCCGTTCACTGCCGGCATTTACAAGTACACCGTTCCGCCGTGTTCGCGTCGTTTACGCATAATTTACGGCTGAAATTTAATTAAACGCGGAAAGAAGAAGAGCCTTGGCCCGAGATTAACGGCTCAATTAACGACCGCTAATTGATACCCTTTAGATATAACAGCGAATCCGAACGGCGCATTCGTTACCGATGGTTTATGTTTCAGCCGCAGAATTTAGTGATGATGGGCAGTTTCCCACAGTGCGACGTGAAACTCTGCGATTTCGAGATCTCGAGAGTGATCCTAGAAGGCACGGAGGTCCGCGAGATTCTCGGGACACCGGATTACGTGGGTAAGCGATCGTTTTTTTTATTTCATCGGCTTCCTACCGCGTACGCTTTATCGCGTACGATCTCGCGGTGTACCAATAAGAGAATGGCAGGGAATACTTACGAACAAACGAGATCCCATCTCGCATCCTACCGAATTTCCGATCCGTCGGAAAATACAAATGACCGCGTTTACCCCGTTATCTGCATAATGCATCGTGGTTGTTACCTCGTGTCGCAAGCTCGCCGCGAGCATGCACAGGTAAACAGATGCGTCGGCACTTTGCTCTCTGTTACTGGTTAATTGGTACCAATCAATATCCCGGTCTGATGCTAATTGACGATCGGAGCAAGATCGCAAATATAATCGATATTAATTGACACGTTAGCGATCGAGGTTGCTGATGTTTTTTTTTAATAAATGCATATCGGTGTGGGACGCGCGGAAACGCAGCGGATAATTGCGGTCGGTGCTTTGAGCCTAGTCGTTTTCAGGCATCGATGATCGGCATTGACGTTCCTTGCGCGAGATCAAGAGAGAACAGTTATTTGAAGCCTGTTCAATCGGTCGCCGTGAACTTTTATAGAAACCCTTACGAACGTTAGAGATTATTATCATAAACACTAATTGCTCATGCAGTTTACAGTTGGCCACATTTGAATCGTACGTCTTGGATCGTTTTGAATTATTAAAATCCGCGTGCATTTTTAATTAAAGTTGAAATATAACTCGGATCTCTTTGTTCTCGCCGTCGCGTCACGCTGTGCATACGGCTCGGCCGAGTACAATGTTACGTCGCGGAATAGAGCGTATGGAATTTATTCAATGAGAAGCTCTCCTCGGTCGTAGGCTGCATAGTTAACGACATAATTGATGCGCGCTCTTAATCCCGTTGATCGTATCGATTCGTCGAATAATAAAACTAGCCCGTATCGTTTTGAATATCTTAATCGAGCTTGACGTTTCTTGAAATGAACAGAGACGGTCACCGTGATCGTATCTCGGCGCGTTAACCGCGGGAGAGAAGCTCGCGAATAAAATCTCTCGACGGGAACTTTACGAAACTACCTTAGCCCTTTAACTCCGGCTGTGGTTTACAAACCACACGCTAAAATTATTTTGCGTGGTTTATAAACATGCATGTTATGTGCTGCACATTGAGTTTCTGGTGAACATTTTTTACTCCAGAGAAAATTTTTCTTGACACTATCTGTCATTTTATCTTATTTTAATAAAATATTTTTCTTTCGGTATCATATAATAAATACATGGCGTATTTGTTTCTATATCTCTTTACGTTTCGCGATCGCCTGCGCTAAAAGAGTAAAAAAACAAATCTGATAGTAATAATTTTAAACAGTTTTAATGATGTCATTGAGTAAACTCTCTAGCTACTGTGATTTAGAATGTAGGAAACAGCTTTGATCATCAACGCCCACGGCGTGCCAATTTTCGTTTGTAAACACATCTAATGACATCACGAATTAAAATGAGAACGTGAATTCGATGATTTTTATCTATTTCAGCACCAGAAATCCTGCACTACGAGCCGATCACATTAGCCGCTGATATGTGGTACGTAAACAATGAATTTAAAATAAACGACTCGAGGTAAAGGAACGATTTAATCGTTACAGGTCTTTGGGCGTAACGACGTACGTCCTCTTAACAGGATTCTCTCCTTTCGGCGGCGAAACCGATCAAGAGACATTTCAGAACATATCTCTGGGCGAAATAGACTTCCCCGAGGAATTGTTCGGCGACATCTCGGCGCAGGCGAAAGATTTCGTTGCCAAGCTTTTGGTGCTGGACCCAAGGTGTGCCACGAAACCGTTCGTTCAACGATTAAACCTTGTCCTCGAAAAGAAGTAAGAAAACTCGCGTTTATGTTTCAGCGCACGAATGACCGCGAAACAATGCCTGCGTCACGATTGGCTACGCGGCGCACCTACACAAGCGTCGCCGCATCTCAGAAGATACCTATCGAAATCGAGAGAAGTTCTACTCGAGAGGGTTGTCAGCCGGGAGAATCTTAGGAGAGCGGCGCTTTTGAGCCAGGCTAGCAGCCAAGCGAATCTCTCCAGCGACGTTCACGAGTCGAATCGCAGCGATCACAGCCTGCAAGATTGCTCGCTGAGCCAAAGCGAGATGTGTCTGAGTCACCGGCTCACCGGCAGCCGATCCAGCCTCGAGGGTAGCGAGGACTTCCCGAGCCCGGCGAATTCTCGGACGAGCTTGAACTCGTCCAGGACCAACTTGAGCTGCGCGAGTCAGAGCTGTCTGCTGAACAAGGAGCAAACGCAGGGTCTGCTCAGCCGGGCGCAGAGTCGCTCGCAGGCGAACTTGAATCACGGCCGTGGACTATTGTCTAGAATACGGAGCCTGAATCGGATTCAGTCGCAGGCCTGTTTGCTCAACGGGAACTCATCGGCAACCTCGATCTCGCTGCAGCCGCGAATGACAATAAATCCTGTAATTAGCAAGTCGCGCGAGAAGCTGTACGGGCTGAGATCGTTGTCGAAGTCCCAAGGGGTTTTGGACATATACAGAAGCCTCGAGTGCCTTAGACGTAGAAAGAACAGCTACCAACGAGCAAGGACCGAGGATATGCTGCCCATTTTCAAACGATTAGGTGCTCAAATCGACGCGTCGAGCGAACCGAATGCATCGGTGGCGCGCGATATCAGTGATCGTTTATCTTGCGACGATATCGCGGCTTCGACCAACGCGGAACAGGACGTCGAACAGGAGAACCGATGCAACGCCGAGGCAGAGGTGACACAGTTGGAAACGAAGGAAATTAACAATCGAACATCCGAAATACAGTCGAAAGACGAAATCACGAACAACGTAGAAGCATCGAGGAAACGAGCTTCAGAAGAGAACTTGGATTCGTTGAAATCAATCGAGTCGGACACGTTGACCGAGGACTCGGACGAAACGCCGATGAACCGTGAGCTGAATCTTGTATCCGGGAAACGACCCTGCGAACGACAGCATTCCGATGCCTCGAGCCATTCGAATAATTCAGGAACTTCGGATGACAAGGAGGACCGATCTACGGAATCCGAAAACGAGGAGCCGAAATATACTGTCGCGCAGCTTGTGTCCGCGTTTAACAAGCACCAGGAGGTCGCCTCGAAGACCAGTTTGGAGGCGATTATGACCGAGAAGAGAATCAACGAAGTCACTTTTCCCACGGGAACGAAGGCTTTGCGGTTGTTCATACCGGATATTAACATCACTGAGAGTAAAATCGTCAGACGGAAAACGAGCTACAAGCCGCGAAAGAACTGGGAGGAATTGAGGAAGAAGAACGAGAAAAACGAAGGGATCTTGAAAAACTTTGTCGATTCTGGTAACGAAGACGAGGATGAGTTTAACGACGTTTCTGCGAGTGACGATAAACGATCCGTGAACAGTGAGATTGCGAAGGAGGAACAACAGATGCGGCGATCTCCTGATCAGTGGTCGAGCTTACCGCCTATCGAGATTAACGGGGATTCTGTTTTCGCGGAGAACATGGCTCAAAATAACATTGATACGACTATAGACGAGAAATATAAGCGGTGCGTCAGGGAAGCCAAGATGAATGCAGCGGAGGTCACAAACGGCGAATCTGTAAAGACGATATCAAGCGCGATAATGACTTCTACTCGCCAGAAAGAAAGACTGCCAAACTATATATATACCGAGAACGCGTGCCATATTAAAGACGACTCTCAGGACTCAATTAAGAAAACCGTTTCCACGATTGCGAATGGTAAAACGAGCTCAAAGGTGCAGAGGACAGATCGACCTAAACCAACGTATAACACGGAGTGTACCAATGTAAATTTAAAGGACATTTTGCAAAGGGTAGATAGTTTTCAGAACACTCCAAAAGAGAATTTGGAAAATTTGAGAAAGAGAACGTCTATTACCAAAATAATTTTGAACGACAGTTTACCGCATGATAATCATGATAAGAACGAGAGGGCTCGAAGCGAGCCACCTTCTACGCTCGCGATCAACCCCAGAGAGGAAGAGGATCATAAAATGAAATTAATCGTTCCACCTTCTTTCGTCAGATCTTCCTCCTTGTCCAGCGAGAGCAGCTGCCCCACGCCATCCAGTGACGCGAACACTTCCTGGGAGGATGTGCAGAACGCTACCTCTAACTTGGAGAAAGAAGATTCGAGTAAAACTCGAAGAAAGAACGAGGTTCAAAGAACTTCGAGCGAAGGAAGGCACAAGCAGTGTACGGAAGACAAGAGGCTCTGGGGTAGAGTCTGCACCGGGTCATACAGTCGAGCGATGGAGAAATTTAGCAGAAATAGCGACGCGAACAGAAAGCCTGTCAGCCAGTTGAACGGGTTGCAACAGAACGAGAAGATCAGAAGGAGAAGCAGTCCCGCGATGCCGCAGTACATCAATCCGTAAAAATGGATTTCTATTTTACGAAGACTGAATCTTCAACTAGGTCTTAACCGATTACGATGACTCGGGCCGGAAAATTCGAGCGAAACATACAGTATGTCTACTCTTTGGTCGACTGTTCACTGGCAACTTCATTTTTGAAATGACGAACCGCATTGCACGAGACTCGGCTTAGTAGTCTCATCTTTAGACTGGACCAAACTGACGGACGAGATGATTTGCAAGCGTGTGTCATCAAATTGTCTCTTGAATGAGAAACAGTAATCTGTCATTACCATCCCACTTGAGCGTCGCGCGATCAAACAAGGCGATTGAAGGTGATTGATCGTCATAGTCTTATCCTTGAATTAATCTCCATATTGAGCGATCCCCGACAGCTACTTTTTTCGAAGTGCGTAGTATCGGTAGACACGTGGATGCCATGAGGTGAAACACACTAATTTCAACCAAAAAATGGTAATCTTCAACGAACGGAGAAGAAAGTATCGGTGTTATCGATTTGAAATTCAAATTAAGCAGGAATTAAGTAACAGAAAACTTGGCTTAATTTGTACGTATATAAAACGCAATTGAGTACTGGATTAAAAGAAAATTGCTCACGTACGAGATTATCTTTTTACGATGCAACTTCTGCCTTTACTAATTATCTTCTACCTAACGTCTAATCGTAAGTAGTTGAATCACGAGCCAATTGGTAAATCAAGAATGATAACTCAATTATATTGTAGTACTTGTAGGAGTCTTATTAAAATCGGTATAGCGATATGCTACTTCGTTTAAATTTTAAATGAGTTAGGTATTCAATCTTGTATCGAAGACATCTCAATAAAGACTTTCCCGTTAAACATCTGGTATACCTTGATTTTAAACGAAAGAAGGTAAATGTCAATAATGTAGACATATGTTTGGTAAAATTAAATTTTATTATAATATAAAACAAGTCAATATTATCGCTGGTTCGCATATTATCAGCGATAATAATGTTAATATACACAAAATAATCGCAATTTCTCGTGAGCCTCATGTGAGTTATTCCCATCGACTCTTTCTCACTCTCTTTCTTTCACCTCCTGTATTCGAGGCTTGGTTATCCTGAGTCTTCGACTGTTCAGTATTTGGTTTCGGGGGTACAGGTGGTGGCGGCGGCATTATTACCGAAGGCCGCGTAATGGTTTGCTCCCACGTGTGATCCGACGATGCCCGAAACTGTAATAAAATTCTCATTATTCCCACTGTAACTATTATTTAAATACTTGACACAAAATAAAACTGACCTGAGAATTATACTGACTGCGGAACGCGGCTTTCATAGCTGATAATCGATCGCTACCAGGCCCGTGTCTTTCTAACTTTTTGACCACTTCACTTATATCTTTCGATCCTTGCGACGAAGAACCACCGCTCTATACGAAATTGCGACAAAATTTGAAATGTTATGTTAAAATCGTACGAACGTTTTAATAAATGCATACCGAGGAAGTCGAGGAAGCTGAGGATGCTTCCGGTCTACCCCTGAAACCGAGTCCAGCTCCTCCGACATTCAAACTCTTTCCTTTTCCACCTTTGAACCTCGACTTTCGGAACCAAGCGCTTTGCATTGCCAGATCCATAAGACTCTTTGGTACCTCTTGATTCGCACCTTCTAAATTTCGAACCAGGTGGCCTGCGAACTCCTTGTCTTTCTCCGTGACAAGAGTATACGCCGTACCCTTTTCGCCTGCTCGACCTGTTCTACCTATCCTGTGAGTATGTGTGTCAATGTCTCGCGCGACATCGTAATTAACGACGGTTCTGATATGTGGAATGTCTAAGCCTCGGGCTACAAGAGATTAAAACGAATTTCAAGTACATGTCACACAGGCTCGACGCCAGAACAAAGCGATAATTACCGGCAACGTCAGTAGCGACCAAGGTACTGACTTCCCTTTTCTTAAAAGCAGTTATTACTTTGTTTCTTCCAAGTTGATCCATGTCACCATGTAAAAGCATTACATCGAATTCTTTTAATTTAAGATTGTTAGCGAGTTCTTCCGCATTGAGCTAGATGGAAAATAATATTTTAATTGAGCTGTTCTTATTGTATTAATTTACTGAAGTACACCCATGATGCTGACCTTTTTTGTCACAAATATTAACAAACTACCAGCGCTCAAAAATTCAACCAAGTTCTGTAATAACCAAGTCCATTTTCCGGTTGGATTATTGTTAAATACTATCACGTGTTGAGTGACATCAGTATTGGCTTCACCGACGTCCCCTTGAACTATTCTAACTGGATCCGTCAAAATGTCTCTAGCTAGTTTCTCTACCCTCTTTTTAAAAGTTGCGCTGAACAACAATGTTTGCCTGTCTGGCCTTACGTGGTTGCATATAGAACGCACTTGCGGCTCTGAAATCAAGCAGTACAATAATAAAGTGAAAGTACAGTTATTCGGCAGTTGCTTACTAAATGTGTAGCGACAACTAATTAAAGTTTTATACCGTGCAGAGCTGGAAAATTAGTTACTATATATTAAAACACTAGAATATTTTATAATACAGCTTAAAATTAAGGTCATAGCTGATAATTCTTATTTCTCATGCTTTTTAATAATGAAAAATAGTATAGCGAATGCTTCAGCTTTTAGCTACTTCCACTACTAATTCTCCAGTTCTGCATAACGCATATTATAGCATTATGCTTACCGAAACCCATATCAAACATCCTATCAGCCTCATCCAGTACTAGAAAAGTTACTCTAGTCAAATTTGTCGCTTTCATTTTAACTAAGTCTATCATTCTGCCTGGTGTTGCAACGACTATTTCTGCACCCCCTTCCAACGCTTTGCTTTGTTCCCATTTACTGCCACCGCCGTAACAGCAACACACTTGAATGTTATATACTTTACCAAACTTCTTTGCTTCTTGATAAATCTACAAACAAACAAACATTTTGAGGAAAATTGAACATAGTGCATATTACCTTAACGCGATAAATACCTGTTGAGACAATTCGCGTGTCGGGGCAAGAATCAAACCAATAGGCCCGTCACCTTCTTTTAATTCTCTTTGATCCATAATGTGAACCAACATCGGCCAAATGAAGGCTGCCGTTTTACCGCTTCCGGTCTTCGCGATACCTATTATATCCCTGCCGCTCAACGCAGCAGGAACAGCTTGAGCTTGGATAGGGGTCGGTTGCGTGTACTCATTTTTTCTAATTGCTTTTATTAACGCGTCGTCGAAACCGAAATGAGCAAAACTAGTAACTGGATTAGGAGGTGATGGGCCGGACACTTTAATCCCCAAAGTTTTCCTTAGATCATCGACCTGTTGTTTGCTTAAACTAGCAATCTCATCGTGAACGTTATAAAAGTTTTTCTCGAACGGCTCATATTGTATCTCGCTATGATCTATGGGTGGCAACGGGTCAATATCTTTTTTTTTCGGAGGTGCAATAGGATTGCCATCCTCATCATATTCAATTTCTTGATCGGATTCCTCTTGTGGCAAACCTGCAGTTGGATTCTCTTCCATGTACCTAAAGTTAAACAAAATATTCAATGCTACAATTATATCATTCGAAAGATATAATATTCTCTTGCATTCCTAAGTGTAATACCAGACCACAGAATTTAATTTTTCAAAGCATTCACTTCCAAATAGAATCAATTAGTTTTAATGCAATTCTTACTGTTAAATCTTGCGCTTTCATCGGTAATAATAGTATATACCTGTAATAACTCTCTTCATCATCTTCGCCATCAATGTCTGCTCTGAAACCCTTGGATTTTTCTTCTTTACGTTCATCTTCGGCAAGTTGCGCTTCATAAGTATTCTTTTTAACTTCTGCGTCTATGCCAGCCATAAATGCATCCAAGGGATCCTCTTCACTATCGCTGTCCGCTTTAGGTGTTGATTTCTTCATCCAATCGTTTGTCGGCGATCCAGGTGCTGGGATATATTCCAAGGAAAATGGTGGAGGATCGTCGTCATCCTCAAAATATCTAATTTTACGATTTACCTTTACCCTCTGTTCTCTCTGTCTCTCCCTCTATCTACCTCTCAAACTCACTCATCTACTTTCTCATACTCACTCTTCTTCGGTTTTACTACGCTTTTTTGGCATTCCCCAGCATGCGGATAAGGCATTCTCAGTAATAGAATTCATGGTATGATAGCCCTGTTTACTTAGCGTTGAGTTTGGTGGAGGTGGTGGTATATTAGAACCAGCTCTCTTTGTACCAGTCATTTGAAAACCAGCAAACCCAAAGCCTTTTGGCTTATTCCCTCCTCCACGATGGTAACTCATGTCTATTCGTCTGCTAAAAAGTATAATTATGTTAATAATGATTGTTATAACGTTACACTTGCATTTAAACAATTGCTTAGTCCAGATAAACATTATCCTAAGTTGTCATTACTTGGCCTACTTTCTAACACAATTGTAGGTACTTCAATGCAGTGCATACACGTTGCAATTTTTACAATTCAGGCACTTTAATGTCAAAACAAATTAATGTTAATAGATTTTAAATCATGATAAAAACGCAGATGCATGCGTTTTATGAAGTTCACAATCCCAGTTTATTGCAACAGCGAAAAAATTGTGAGAAATGTGAGGACGTGTTTGACATCAATGTAATATTACATCGAAGGTATAAAATGATGTTTTCTAACATTAACAATTATTATTTGCATCCGAAAGCAGCCGAAGAGGTTAGGACACTTTTAGAATGTACAAATTTAATGGATAACTTTGAAGCAGGCACAATTTTCAAACGAGCCCCTTTTCACTGGTCAGCTGATATTTTAAGAACATTACGTGAGACAGATCTACCTTGCGCAAATATCCTTTGACAAGTTATTTCACATTTAACAAAATGCGACTTCAAAAACTTCGGATATCGAACGATAAAGCTACATACTGCAACAACTTGGACGGTGCTGCCTCCATGTGAAGCCATCGCTGCTCCGAATGGTACTGTCCTCCGATGAATGATTCATGTGTCGGACTCATTCTTTTAATAAATAGATATAATAAAATCGATTATGCAACTTCTAGATTTTATCTAACCGACTCTTGATATATCGTTAACCTGGTACCAATGATTTTATTTGAAGTACACTTAATAGAACTATAAAAATACAATCGTTTTTGGTATCGTGTATCATTTTCTTTTATTACACGTAAACTATGTTCATATTTATGTAAAAAATTCGTGACGATACTAGAGCTTGATGATTATCCATCGATGACATTGAATTTTCATATACATATGCGTAATATCTGGCAGTACGCTATATTTTAGACAAGGTGACGGTCACGGTATACCGGATACCCCTACTGCTAGACAACCCGCGCAGCAGGGCGCACAAGCTTGCTTGCGCTAAAGTATAAGACTGTGTAGGTGCGAATCTACACGGCAACCTCTCCGTCCCTACCTGTCTAGCACGTTCCCTACACAATCTCAAGCTGAAGCAGTATGGTCGCTCGGGTCGCTCGTGCAGTTTTCTATGAGTGACAAGTAACGGTTCGCGAATTAAAGAAAAAAAACGTCGAATAATGATTAATCATAACTGAAGCCAGGCCGAGATCGGTGTTATGATTAAAGATATGGCTGATGATGAGGCCATACAGGCCACTAATGACGACGCGAGTGAGTGTAAAAGATACGCGGTTCAACTTGGTTACTGGTCCGATCCATTTATTAACTTTTTCGTAAAACAAACCGGGCGTAAAGCACCCGAAATCAATCGCGGTTACTACGCGAGGGTCAAGGGAATCGAGGTTTTCATTGACAAATTCTTAAAGGTACGTGCCGTCTCCCTTTAATCCTTTCCTCGGTCTTATTGTCGTAGCGTTCGAAAATTCGCATAACCTAGAACATAATAGAAAACAATCCGGGATACAGCTGATTTGAGTAGAAAAGGACGTGTGCAATGCCGGAAACCTTGACCTGGCGCCGAGGCTCTGTCCTAATTTCCGAGGTCCCCTTTTTATTATGGGACCCTAAAATAGGTTAATCCTACGCAAATATCGTTTTTTTTTATTGTTTATTACAATAGCAGACGTCCGACAATGCAATTTTCAAGTGATGTTTGAATTTTCTTTTCGAAACCAGCAAATATAAATAATTTTATTTGTTCTTTTACTTTGATTAGTGACAATTTATGTGTGTTTGTGATATAGTCACTTTAATTATTGTTCAAATGTGTGTGAGCATAGACCAAATTTTAATTGATCTTTCTCTTACCTTAATGTTATTGTTAGTGGGTATATGTATACGTTATATATATGAGTGATAATATATGAATCCTTAAATTAATTTTCGTACGTATTATATATAAATGTAAAATTAATTTATTCCAAATATAGCTATCCGGTGAAAAAGGACAAATTATAAACTTGGGTGCTGGATTCGATACACTTTATTGGAGACTCAAGGAAGCAGGGAGAACTCCAATCAATTTTGTAGAACTTGATTTTCCTAGCATCACTGCTAGAAAATGTTATCATATAAAAAAACGCAAACACTTGATAGATATGTTAAATACAGAAGGTAAATTGATTCAATCCTTTTAAAAACATTACATTTCTACTCCTGTATACGTATTAATTTTTGTTGATCAATCATTTTTACAGATGGGGAAATTAGGTTTTCAACAACAGATTTACATGCCGCCAATTATCATTTGGTGGGGACAGATCTGCGGCACATATCTGAACTTATTAATAAGTTAACAGAAGCAGAAGTTAATTTTAATCTCCCAACCATGTTCCTTGCAGAATGTGTCTTAGTGTATATAGACACTAGTGCAGTTTCTACATTGTTAAAATGGCTTGCTGCAAAATTTTCCAATAGTCTTTTTGTTAATTACGAGCAAGTGAACATGAAGGATAAATTTGGTCAAGTTATGTTATCTAATTTACGTAGTCGGGGATGTTTGTTAGCTGGTGTAGAAGATTGTGAATCTTTGGAAACCCAACAGAGACGGTAAGATGGATCTTTTTTACTTTTATATTAAATATTTTAACAAGGATGTAATAATACGTTGTGGTGTTTAGTTTTACGATAAACAATTGGGAAGGTTCTAATGCCTGGACGATGGTAGAAGTCTATGACTCACTGCCTCAAGATGATCGTAGTCGAATCGAGCATATAGAGATGTTGGATGAGCGGGAACTTTTAGTCCAGTTGTTGCAACATTATTGTATCTCAGTTGCTTGGAATGGGCAAACATTTAAAAATCTGTCTATAGCACAGGGTTAGATTTCCTAACTCTTGTAAGTTACTCCAGGTAGGGATACCATGTCACTAAAAATTTTTAAGCTTGTAAGTACATATGTGGTAACTAACGATGTAAAGTTATTAATCAAATGAATAAGTTTTCAACTTCAATTTTCAGTATGATGTAAAACTAATAAATACGTCGAATTATAATAGTATATTTTCCTCGATTATGTAAGCATATATTTCGTATGTTTTTCCAGTATTATAGAGAGTGAAATAAACAAATGTCTACTTTCGTCATATTAGACTTGAAGCCAATATATCCTACTTTAATTGTAATTGTACATTACACACGTCACGGTTGTATTATTAAAATAACATTAACGAATGTTTAAAATCATTTTATATTTCTTGGGTAATTGAACGCGAAGTCGTATTTAAATATACAAAGCCAATTTTCATTCGTCTTTCAGAATCAACGTGCTCTTCCTGTAAAAATTATACTTCTACCTAGGATTAATTGTAACTGTTAACATAAATTCTGTTTTCATACGTCATTTGTTACTTTGTACTTGTAAGCTTTTACGCATATTCATGAATCTCCTACCAAACCGTACTTTCGATTAGTATTATGAATCATTAATTGATTAACTGCGTGTGCAATTTTTTATGACGGTGATTTATGTAACATAACAACGAAAGTGAGATTTTACTTAAACATAAAAAAAGAGAATAGTACAGCACATGTTTTCGAAATGAATTTTTTTAGTATACCATTTTCTAAATGTTCCAACTAATTTAAATGATTATTTACATGTACAGAAAGAATTAATTAAAGTACAGTTAATATTCACATTTATAATACTATAACTTAGGCTATTAAGATATGATATATTTCTGTGTGTTAAAGGAAATGTATACAGGAGAAAATTGTATTTCCATCGTTATTATTTTCATAAAAAAAAAGACATAGATAGGTGGATCATAAAATTGTAAACAAATTTCTCAGGAAACAAATTACCAGCACATTGATTAGACAATATTTTTGAGTCAATGTCATTCGAAAGAATTCAAGTTGATTCATTAAATTGTCGCCTACTTTATAAAAATATGAACAGTGTTATTTTTTTATAAAGGATCATCAGGGTTGTGATATATAAAAAAAATACTAAAACTAATGTGAAAGTTGAAACTTTATCAGATGATGGATATTTACAAGATTAAGTTACATTCATTGCAAAATCAGTTTTCGCATTTATTTCTATTTCTCGTATCTCGAGTCTCGTGTTTAACTTTTACCGTACTTCTTTTTATTCGTGATAATACATTTGCTAATATTCTTATAAAGGCTTATTAGACTGTAAGGTGTAGCACATAGGGGAAACACAAAATATATTTAAAAAAAAAATGTGAATTCACATATGTTGTAGAATTCATACGTTTTTTGAGGATAGCATTACATACCTGGAGTAACGTCAACACTAAGAAATAATCTAATATTCTATTTTTCTGAAAAGTTATGAATCACAGTTATACCTGTCAGCGATGGTAGATTCCAATTTCCATGTTCTAAACATTCAATAATAAAATCATACCTCATCACAATAGTTTCATAACATCTTATTTACTTTGGCAGTATTTATTAAATGTATGTGTTAAATATTTTAGATAACTTCAAGTTTGAGAATCAAATTAGATAATCACACGAATTAGAAAGTTGAAGCACTGCCAATGTAGAATTGAAAAATGATGCAATGTACCTTTTATTAAATCATCGTTCCTTTTTGGATTTCGAACAAAAACAGTACGTACATCCTTTTAGCAACTCTCGTACAAACGAGAACATTGAACATATAATTCAAGATAAGGTGCAATTGATAAAATGAAAAATTTCATTACACATCGTAAGGAAAGTAATTGTACAATATGATAATTTGAGTCTCAAACTTAAGGGAAAATTTTCCATAATAGTAAAGTACGCAATTCTATGTTTCTGGATACATTTCACTTGATATTTAATGTTATTAATGTCTTATATGGATGCTGTAAAAGTTAAATCGTACAATGGCTATATTCTGTGTGCTTCCATATTATAGACAGATATAAAAATGATCAGAAAGTATATTCTTATCTTTGTGTAATGTTGTGATATTGTTAAATTCTGCATTTACATTAAAATTAGGAGAATATAATCGAGAGTTTAATGCTAATTATAAATTAAAGTATTGTGGTACTTCGTTTCTTATATTTAATAGTATAATCGTCATAAACAAAAGCGGCAGTAGGTGTAATATTATTAAAAATTTTTAAATTACGTTGAAAAAACCATAAATGAGTACACTTACAATTATTACTTTTATTTAATTTATTGTACATTACTCTATTTTCAATCCGCTATTTTGTGAGGTTTAATGGAAAATAAACAGCATCTACCTTAATGTGTACATTTCTTATAACAATTTATTTACAGTATCCATTTTATGAAAAAAATATCAAAAAATATCCAATACAACAATAACTTCAATACTTTCAATGTTCCTTATCAAAATACATCACTTTGTATCGCCAATTAAAATATTTTAACTCTTATTTAAAGCGTATTTGAAGCTTATATAGTATACAGTAAATCCCCGATTATTCAGCCAATCCTTTACATGGCTAGAAGCCTGGACCTATAGGACTTGGTTAAACGAGAATCTACTGTATGTAAATTTATAATTACTGCACTTTCTTTTTATAAAGTCTTCGATTTGCATTGATAACTGATCTTATTATTAAATACCCAGTGGATTTAGCTGAACGCAACCACCGACATCGCACACGTTTCTTGAAATTTTACTTAAATTACTAAAAACATTCAATTGTTTATCAGATGAAACTGATTTTAAGTTAAAATTCACGCGACTTGATGCCTGCAAAACAGTTAATGATAACAGATTCACAATGAAATGTTAAAATTATAAGAAATAAATGTACTTACTTCGGAACACCAGGTTTGTGCCATAAGAAGTTCGTGCTCCATGCTTGGAAGTTTTTTATTCGCAGTCCTAGACGCCCTGCTCAATACAATAGCCGAAGTGTATATATCAAATGCTGCTTGTGATAGTCTATTCAATATAAATTGTTGATCCACAATATTGCGACCATATTTGATCAGAGTAGATTCTATACATTGACCAAATGACTCGATATTCTGCAAATTATTATTTATTATTGAAAAATGCGTGCTTGTTCACGTATTAGAAATCGATACAAACCTGGGCACACGCGGCAGCGTCTCCTTGTAAACTCGGATGAACTAAATGTGAGAAGTTGATCGTTGATGCTAATCCAATAGCTCGTGTTGCCCTCTTAGTCGCCTCTTCGAAAATCAATCCTAAATTAGCGGTAGGATTTTTGAATGCTTTTTGCAATTCCTTCAAATGACTTCCAGCATATTGAATTCCGGTAAGGGCAACGAAAAGACGAAGTATATCGTTGGTTCCTTCAAAAATTCTGAAAATTCGCAGATCTCGCATGACTCGTTCGAGGCCGGCTTCTCTCATGAATCCCATTCCACCGAGTATTTGGATGGACTCGTCGCAAACCCACCACGCAGATTCTGATGCGAAACACTAAAATATTTTTATTTTTAAACATTTTGAAATTTATATTTCTTCATTTTCTGAAATGAAAGTCTTACTTTAGAGATCGCAGCTTCTAAATGATAATCCTGACTTCCCCTATCCATGTTGCCACAAATTGTATATGCGAGGGTTTCGGTTACGTATTGTAACAATGACATACGACCTATTTTTTCCTGTATACTTCCGTAGTTATCTATCGTTCGTCCAAACTGCACTCGTTGCGTAGCGTGTTCCACTGCCTTTTTAATGCAGTATCGTTGAGTACCGGCAAGAGCAGCAGCCATGCCGAATCGACCATTATTTAAAATGCTCATCGCAACCTAAAGACATACAAAGTAGACAATTAGTATTTAAAATCATTTGGAAAATTAGAACTTCTCCCATACCTTGAAACCTTGCCCTTCGGTGCTCAAGACATTTTCAGCTGGTACTTTGACATTTTCAAAATGTACTTCCGTAGTGTTACTACACTTAATGCCCATTTTTTTCTCCGGTGGTCCACTTGTTACGCCACCAAAACCTCTCTCGACTATAAACGCGGTAACTTTATCCTTGGTTTCACCTGTTTCTGGATCCTTCATAGGCACTTGTGCAAAAACTGTCATTATGTTTGCCAAGCCACCGTTTGAGATCCAAATTTTGCTGCCATTTAAGACATAATGCGAGCCATCGGCCGATTTCACGGCACGAGAACGAATCGAGCCAGCGTCTGAACCGCAGCTAGGCTCTGTTAGACAGAACGCCGCATACTCTCCATTACAAACTCTTGGCAAATACTTTGCTTTCTGTTCTGGTGTACCAAATAGCAATATTCCCTACAAGGCATTTCACTATTAAGATCATTGTTCTTGTACAAAGTATAATGAAAGATAAAAAATGAAGGGATACCTTAAATCCTATACTTTGATGAGCACCCAGAGTTATACCAACACCTAAATCGTTATATCCACAAATCTCGACGCATCTCGCGTACTGAGTATTAGTTAATCCAAGTCCACCGTATTCCTGAGGCACTTGCAAACCAAATACTCCAAGTTCCCACATGGCTTGCATAGTTTTCTCATCGATCGATGCATTCTCGTCATTTTTCATCGGGTCATTTATTTCCTATTGATAAATATTCAATCACGTTTATTAAAAGCTTAAAACAGATTTTCTAATAATGCCTTTCTTACCTCAAAAAACTTTTCCATGGGATCAATCAATAATTTTAGTGTATCCGCTTGTTCCTCGTTCAAAGTTTCTGGGAATGGAAAAACTTGATCGGTTTGTAAATGACCACGGAACAAATTCATTACGAAGGATTGTGACTCTTTTGGGGCTGCATTCTTTTTCGCTTTCTCCTCTGACACATTTTTTACAGCTGCTTGAGTGGCCAAACATCTGAATAAAATTGTTGATTACTTTTTCATTTGACATTTAATAATTGCTTAATCGCGAATTATACAATCAGTGTTTATTTTTTTTCAATTGCGTAATTTAGTTGTCTGTTAATTTTAAAAAATCATACAGTGTTTACTCATACATGTCATCTGTTCAAAGTCCATTCAATTGACTGACATGTAGTTTACAACGGTATATGAATAACCGATGTATATTCATGAATTCGTATGTCGTAATTTAGAGATAATTCATTTGAAATCAAATTAAATTGAATATTTTAAAATGCCACACTAAGAATGAAAGTTTTAAACAGTTTGTACGAATAAAACGATAGTCTATTGTCTGATCCTTGACAGGTATTTATCAGCTGTATCTGACGTTTATCGAACAAGTGCAATACGTTTTACTCTCAAGTGATCAATTTTTTTAAATGAAGCTCGACTCACCTGATATTAGAGTCAATAATTTTGATGTACGTTTGGGGCTTTGACCCAATATAACTTGCAAGTCGTAACATTTTTACTATTGACAGTACCAGTAGAAGTATATTTGTATATCTGGTATTTTAAGAAATTCTTGTGCGTATGTAAAAGTTTAGAAAAATAATTCTAAAATTCCATTCTCAGTAATTAAAATATGAATCGAGAATATAAGTGACGTTTATTGAATGATTTTACAAAACTGGAACGAAGCCCTACTTTTGTATAACTGCACAGACAAGATGAGAGTACAAAAGATCAGTCAAGTTCAGTATGATTCGGTAAACAGACCTTTGACTATACATACAAAAAAACAGACAGGCCTATTTATATGTGCGTATTATTGTGTATGTGACCACTATGTTGGCCACTAAGTTATTACGCCCTCTACTTTAACCGGTAGCACCATCTCCTTCAGAAATTCGCAAACTATAAGTTGCTCGCAATCATCGACAAAGAAGTGTAAGAAGTTGAAGTATTTCGTTTTTATAATTAAAATTTGAAGATCGGACGAAGTCAGAAGATTTTTATGAACACGTATTAAAAAAGTACTTTGAAGTTTGATACACATTTGGTCCAATAGCTTCGCGTATGCAATGCCAATTGACCAGTCTTACATTTTGTTTTGTAAAAAACGAATTTAAAAGCCTGACGTAATAAACATAAGATGAAATATGATTAATCAGTACTGGTCGTACTCAAAGAAGAAATGCAGGTTGTAAATTTAGTGAATTGAATAAACATGATTACGTCAAGCTCGCGGTATAAGCTAATAGGAATATGGGTTGAATCATGATTCGCACAAAATGTAAGTTGTATATTTATGAAATCATATCATATTTATTAACCACAATATAACATAATTATATAATGTAACCAACAACGTCTCACCAGATATAATATGTTTATTACTTATAGGTAAATGATATGTCCTGTCTGAGCTATTTAACAGGATACATATAAATATGATTGGTTATTCTAAACCCTAAATTACATGTTCGAACAAATTCTAACATAAAGTATTAATATGAGTAACGTCACCTCATCGGATATATCAGTGAAATCATTGTTCACTCTTAAAAAGAATGATTTTAAAGAGTTTGCATGTGGCTGGGGAGCTGCAGTTATCAATGTATCCATCACTTTCCCTATTCATAAAATTATATTCAGACAGGTACGCGTGAAAAGTCATTTGAAACGCTTCAATTCGGATAAAATGATGTAACTGGTTGTTATTGTTGCATAGATTTTAGAAGATGTTCCAGCTAACACTGCATTTCGGCAAATATCCAGGGAGGGAATACGGCTGCTGTATCGTGGAATTTTACCACCTTTTTGCCAAAAAACTTTTTCGGTTAGTGTGATGTTCAGTACATATGAAGGTTGTAAGGATCGTTTGTGCACATTTACGGATAACGGTATATTGATTAGAATATTAGCAGCCCATTTCGCTGGCACTGCTGAGGCTATACTTATGCCCCTTGAAAGAGTACAAACATTGCTACAAGATTGGCGGTATCATGATAAATTTAAAAATACTTCGCATGCATTTAAATATATATTAAAGAACTATGGTATATCGGAGTGCTATCGCGGATTAGTCCCGATCATATATAGAAATAGCTATTCCAATTTAATGTTTTTCATTCTGAAAGAACAGTCACAAAAACTGATGGGTGAGAAGGAGTCAGTTTTAACAAGTTTCATCAATGGCGCGCTAATCGGTGGTTTCACAAGTACTGTATTTTACCCGATAAACGTGATAAAGGTGCACATTCAGTCGAAGATAGGTGGCGATTTTGAAAAGTTTATGAGTGTTGCTCGCGAAATATATATCACGAGGAATAGAAGTATAGTTTCATTTTATAACGGTGTGCATTTAAATTGTATGAGATCGTTTATCAGTTGGGGTATTATAAATGTATCTTACGATTTTCTAAAAAGAATTATGTTCTGAGAATAATATACAATATAAACAATGATTTGTATCTATGAAAATTTTACTGTAATTTTACGTTATAGTATTTTTTACATTTAATTAATTAATCGCACATTTTTTTCCTGCGATCAAATATCAGAAGATTGCGCAGAAAACAAGGAAATTTATCGAGTCGATTAAAAGATCAAATCATTCTTTAATTTAATGAAAATACTATTGGCAATGACAATATTATACGAAAGGAGATTGTACAGATTTATTTTTTTATTAGCTCAATAAAAACAAAAAAATATCTCTTGTGTTTAATCATCTATTTACGCGACTCCGCGTAGACGAGCAATTAGCGAATTAGGCTTTGTCGTGATTATTATGTATTTATCTTTGTCTGTCTAAATGTGAAAACAAAGATAAATGTATGTTCGTAATGGCAGTGTTGCTGCAAAATCTAAAACAATCATTAATCGGATAATAGTTGACGATAATAATTAGCAAAGTTTCATCTTACAATGTACCATTTAAGTGTCAATACTTTAACGAATGTCATATTACATGGATATTGTAATTAATCAAATTGCAAATATATAAGGAGCGGTTGATGTTCCCACAAATATTAATTGTAAGGCGATAGTACTTATTATGAAACTTTTTTTTATACCGAATTTAAATAATAATTAAAAGAGAATTCGCATTATTTTGTATTAAGTTTCAGACTTTCGCAAAATGCAATTATCAAGCTTATAGCTATCAAGCTTATAGTTATAGTTAGCTATATAGTTTTATAAACTATATTATAATCACAAAGCGTATTTGAAATGAAAAAGAACGAGGTCCACGCTTACGAAACAATTATATATTTCATGTAAGCCAGAGCTACTTTTTATTTTATTATGGAATTTTTTGAAACGATGTTTCGTGACGAGTACTCTTACCTTATAGCTTGAAATTTATATGTCCCGCGACTTGAGCGAGCAAGTCAGCAAGGTACGGTACTGATGCGCAGCGCGCTAAGTAAATCGATGCGCCTCGGCCGCGGGCTTTTAGCTACTTTTAGCCTACTCCAATTTTTCTGCGTCCCGGTTTACACGGTTTACGGATTTTTTCCTCCGTGCGAATGCATCGGGAAGCCACGATGTGCCGCTCGAAAATGTAAGGACGTTCAATGAACGCGGGTTGTATAAAAGAATCGCGTGTCTCGCGTTGAAAAAACGCACCGCGGACAACGGCAGTGCACACTTTTCTCAAATAATAAAGAATATGACCACGGTTTCTTGTCATTCGAGTGGTGGTTGTCGCATTCGCGTCGAATAATTTGTACGCGAGTAACATGTTAATTGTGACACCGACGACTCGCGGAACCTTGTCAACCCCGACGGTTACTGTTCGACAATACGGGGAATTGCATACACGGGCCGAATAATTTTATTAAATAATGAGAATCAACGCATCAAAAATGAGTAGTCTGATCGAGGAGAAGATTGATCAGAAGCTGAAGGTGAGAGCTTAATCCTGATCACTTCTTTTAAAGATCTAACATCGATGTATTTCATTTGTTCTGCATTTAAGCCTTTTCCTGTTGTAATCTAATTTTTCTGGATCTAATGAAATGAGTATGAGATAATGACTAGCAGATCGTAAGAAATTAGATTTTGAAAGTTAAAGTATTATTTATGTAGTGTTATGTCACAGGATATTATAATATGAAAGCGAATTGCCACTGAATGATTTTGGAACAAACGATATTTTAATAATTAATTCTTCGATTATTTGAATATGTAAAAATCGATAGAACAGTAATTAAACAGAAAAAATTGTTAATATTGAATGAACTTCTCAAATATATCTTTGTTAAAATAGATTAATCAATATCCAGATCTATTTGTAATTTAACCAGGAATGGCATTACATATTTAATTCGAAAATTAGTTAAATTAAGAATGTTGTTTAATTCTCATTTATATTAAAAAGGTGAGGACAGGAATGGTGAGTGTCAGTGATGGGAAAAGCAAGCCAGTACCGATGCGCTTGCACCTGTCCATGGAAGTTCTGAAACTTCAGAGGGAAGATTTAGAGGTAAAGTTTAATATTGATGGTAAATAACTATTAATGATTTTATATGATTCATAAAGAAGAATACTGATTTTCAGCAGGCAGCAAATCATAATAAACCGCCATTAGATGCTAAGGAAAGAATGGTGCAAATCACAAGACAAAAAGTTGGAGGGTTGGGACTCAGTATAAAGGGAGGTGCAGAACATAAACTACCTGTGCTCATATCTAGAATTTATAAAGGACAGGCAGCAGATCAATGTGGTCAACTCTTTGTAGGAGATGCAATTATTAAAGGTATTAATTATAAAATTGTCGAGTAATAACATTTTCCTGTAATGTCGGATAGTTATTTATCTTATTATTAGAAATGCTAATGCCAAAAGGTGCTTTATCAATTAGAGCAGTCCTGAATACATATCCTATTTGTGTCAGAGCTGTCAATATTGGTTTCTGTCATTGAAATAATGCTTCGATGCTAGCTATTCATCTGTGCTATTGTAAAGTCAGATCTGTGTTCAAACTATTAATGGAAATTATGACATTTAACATATTAATCTTAGAAATTCAACTTTGAGACATTTTTTCTTATATTTATTACAGTAAATGGGGAGTATATAACCGCATGCAACCACGACGATGCTGTCAACATTTTAAGAAATGCTGGTGATTTAGTTGTTTTAACAGTGAAACATTATCGCGCAGCAAAGCCGTTTTTACAAAAAACTGGTGAATATAATTAAATTTATTTATTATTTAGGAATTTATTTGAATTGAAATAAGAACGTTCAAATTATTTGTAGAAAAAGAAGAGAGATTAGACAATGTTGCAAACGGGGGTGCAGATGATGAGTGGTTATCAACGAACAGACAGAGCGAAAGTCCTAGATGTGGTCACAGTAGACAAGGCTCAAATGCATCTGCCACTTCTATTCAATCTAAAAAGTGGGTGGATGTTATAACAGGTATATATATATATATAATAGATTTTAAGATTATTTCTGTATTCACTTGTGAGATGTACAAATAATCTTATAATTCCAGTTCCACTGATGATGGCTTATGTGACGAGATACATATTTGGAACTGACAAACTAAGAAGAAATGCATTTGAAGTAAGAGGCTTAAATGGTGCCCGTACCGGTGTAATACATTGTGATGACAGTGCTATTCTGAGTCAATGGCTAAAATATATAACTGATAATATTACAGGCTTAACGCATTTACAGGTAAGAAGAAGAACGTATTCCTTGTTTAAAATAATTTATTCGCATTGATTTGATACCCTCTTCAGATGAAGCTTTACAATCGTAATTTCGGTGTCGGTGAGCGTATAGAATATATGGGATGGGTCAATGAGGCAGTGAGCAACAGTAATCAGCCATGGCAAAGTTACAGACCAAGGTTTCTAGCACTGAAAGGACCTGACTTGTTATTATTCGAAACACCTCCTGTGAGTATTTACATTAACGCAATACATATGCTTTAACTATGTATGGGCAATTGTTCGAAAATATAGATCATGTGATTTAACTTTACGTCACACTTGCAGTGCAACATTGGAGATTGGTCACGATGCGCGTTAACTTTTAAAGTGTACCAGACGATGTTTCGCGTGATGCGAGAATCGGAGAATGTAGACGAAAGACAGCATTGTTTCTTAGCGCAAAGTCCGGGTAAACCTCCGCGATATCTGAGCGTCGAAACTAGACAAGAACTTTTGCGAGTAGAAGCTGCGTGGCATACGGCGGTGTGCTCAGCTGTGACGCATTTAAAAGTAACAAATCGAGTTTCCTTTTTATGCATGCTATTTCTGATCTTGTCGTTATACACATTTAATTTCTTTATAGAGTAAATCATTTCCTGTTACTTTTAATGGAAGAAGTGCAAGCTTAACATTGGAGTGGACACAAGGTTTCACGCTTTCGTATGAGGACATTGGAGAGACTGTATGGCGTTATAAGTTCTCTCAACTAAGAGGATCTAGCGATGACGGGAAAAGCAGACTGAAATTACATTTTCAAGAACTGGACAGTATCGCTATCGAGACAAAGGTACTTATTGCTCATGAGCAAAAATAAGATAAAATATTGATTAAATCTTATGCTTCGAATTTGTTCTTTTAGGAATTGGAATGTTCTCAGTTACAGAATTTATTATTCTGTATGCATGCATTTTTGACGGCAAAGGTTGCCGCAGTCGACCCAACGTTTCTAACGTCGACGACACCTTAAGATCGAGGTAAGTATTATTGCCAAATACATTGGAAAGTGGTTCAACGTTCATGCACTTAAATAAACGTACAGAAATTACGGTTATTGAATTAGAACAAACATGTGTCGAATACTAGTCAATTTTCGAGAAAGATGTTTATCGTTTTCGAAAAAAGAAAATTACATAAATATTTTGTTTTAATGCTTCCAGTTTTGTTTCTATGGAATGTCGATAAATTTTTATAGTGTGCAACATCGATTGCTGAAAGATATCTTACTTATACGTGTTATTATATGTACTGCTACCGATTAAGCTATTTATTTTTTTATACTCGATAAATTAAACATTTCGACAGAGGTTTATATTTTATTGCCATATTTTATGTCGACTATAAAATATAATTATCGTTGTTTTAAGTCTACGAGTGTAATGTTTTCTACAAAACTTGTTTACCTAAAAGCCATATCTGTATTCCTTGCAGAAAGGGAGAAATGTTAAGTGATAAATTGAAAATGAAATCGCGCTCGTTCATGATTTTTAGGTTCCAATTCAATTAAGGCAATCTTCTTTGAGCAATATGTTGCACGTTCACGTGTTAAGTTATCTTTCACGTATATCTGGTGCCTTAAAAACCATGAACAAGGTGTAACCAATAAGTTATAAAAAGAAGCAAAAAACTGCATCGAAGTTACATAGTTCTTTAGGACAGCATGTTTTTGTGCATCTAATGCCAACAGAATATACATTATACTAGAAGAGTTACAACTTGTGTTAAGTATCGACGTATGAGATTATATTAGCCTGATATTAATTTTAAATCAGTATTATTACTATTGAGCGAAGTGAAATAACGGTGGAGTAATCTAATAGCAATAAATAGTAACCGTAGACCATGGTTGCCGTCTGTTGAAGAGTTTGATTTATGAATATGCATATAAATGACGATGGATAGATTATCGACGGCAAATACATTAATTGTTCGTTTGGGGAAGCTTTACGAATGAATTTTCAAATAAAATTAATTTTTCTTCGATCTTCACAGCGCATTTTTAAAACGATTTTTATCCGTACGTACAAATGCTGAGATCTAAACAAATATCTTACATATTTTTTCTCTTATAATTATGAGAGAATTCTACTATATGAGAACGTCTTCTTATTGCCCCGTAAAATTCTATTCTATTTCTCCATCGTGTTTAAAAGTTGTACTGTTAACAGACATTAATTAAAGTTAACTTTTGGAACAAATATCACACTTTGTGCAATTAATCTATCAATCTACAAATCTATTTAGAGCAATAAATGTATAATGAACGAAGGAATAAAAAGAAATGCTGTTTAGATTACAAATTGCACTTTGTATTAATCATAATACACAATTTTTATTGTTAGGATATTGCAAGAATTTTATCATAACCGTCTCAAGAATAAAGCTGTGTGTGCTTACAATTACTTTAATTATAGGTAAATATATTCTATTTATTAGTTAATGGTTCTCTTAGTTGAACTTAAAGAAGAGAAGAGATATTTTAGGATATCAGTACGTAAAAATTAATTTTAATAATAAGAAAATTTCATTTTTATTGCATGTTTCAAAGGTCTCCAGTTACTCGTAGAAAGTGCCTATATAAATATACATAATACAATAGAAGTTATTTAAAGAAACTTGTTTGAATTTAGAAAATTTTAATGATTCATTTTATTCATTTCACATTTAAGATGTTTCCACAGTCATTAATGTCGCAAAAATGATATACTTTGTTTAATTACTGAGAGGCACTCGGGAAAAATAGAAAAGAGAGAAAAGAATATTGTTTCATTCTGTCCCAATATGTTGTAGTATTATGTGTAACAATTTTCTTTCTATTTGATTTAATTTAGGAAATGACCACATGCATAATATAATATTGAACAATAATACAATCTAGACATTAAGTAAAACACACTACTGAATTTAATTACAGAAGCATCGCGATGAAGTTTTATTAATTTTAATGTTGCTAGAATAACTTGAATTATAAGCGTCAAGAATGAGTAAAATAAAAAGAGTTACTGGTTTGTAGGCGATCACTTGTTAGACATGCAATTTATTAAGGGGATTGTTTAAAAGAGAACGGTAGAAATAAGACCGAATCAATGCACGTATCAGATAACTATAATTGAACAGACATTGCTCTTATACATGTTACGATATTCCACGATTGTGTTAATTGCATACACACACATCGCGTGTATTCTATAGTTAAATTTAGATTATACAAAAACTGCACAATTAGATTATATAGATAAATAAGTAAAAAAGAACTGCAAAAATATGATGTTAAATTAATTTATACTTGCCATTGTTATTATCGTTTATTTAGGATATTTGTGTTTCTATATGTTATTATTCAGGAGACTATTTTTAGAAAATGTAATGTCGTGAAAAGAATCCATGGGAGACGTCATATCATTTATCTTTTCCATATGAAATATCTAAACAGAAATGCGATATAAACAATTAAGGTAGTAGATAATTTGTTATTATTATAAGATTTTCAAACAATTGGAATTTACTAACATCAAGTATTTTATCGCATAATATCAATATTGTTTATGGATTCTTCGATGTATTGACATTTGCATAAACACTTTATTTTATCCTGTGTTACATACAAATATCAGTGTACATACATAGGAGAATATGGCCATACATTTTCTAAACGATAAGATTTAAGTTGGAAGCTGTTAATTCTGAAATCCCATTTCTTCTTGATTCTCCGTAATTACCAGACGCAATTTGTTACATAAATGAACTGAACCTTTGAACTGACATGGGATTGCAGGAATACAGATTTCTAAGAGTAAAAAAGGAAAACGCAAATTCTTATCTTATATTTTAAAATATAGTTTATGTGTTATAATGTCTATCCACCCATTGACAATATGTTTTAAAATATATTATTGTTAGATATTAAAAAAGTAAACGTGAAATATCATTTGAATCCTTAGCCATTCAATCCCTAAATTACCATTTGAATCATCGCTTTATATTTGATTTTCGTGTATGTTTTAATAATTCCTATATCAACATGTTACAAAATACATTTTTTCATTTCTATGAACTTTTATTGTACCGCTTTAGATGATTTTTGTCAATGAAAAATATTTTTATTTTTATTCTTCTAATTATACTGATACACAAATTATTTTATTGTACCCAGACGCTACTGAAGCTTAGTTCGAAGTCGAAGAATGTTGGCCAGATGAGAAATATTCATAGCACTAATACCATACCAATCAACTGCATAATGAAAATTTAATTTTTGCCTGTCTGCATGCCGACTGGGTCGGGAAACGTTTTGGGTAGCTGTGCG
>SHCU01000007.1:208353-225958 GCA_004307685.1 Ceratina australensis
TATATGGGGATATTTTCTATCGCACTGGAAGATCGATAACATTTTCCATTTCTCGATGCAGCGACACGAATACAACATTGGAAAGGAGAGTGACCAAATCGTCTGTTCCGATTGTCATAACTGCGCTCATCAGAGGCCCTCTCAGAAGGGTTCAGGTTGTCAAGAAAATAATCGAGATCGACGTGGTAAACAGGATAAAGTATCCTGCAAACTTACTAACCAAGCCCTTCTAAAATGAAACTGCTCGCAATCAAACACAGAGAATCTTCGAACCGACAAACATAAGGATAGGACACTTAAAAACGAACGCATGATAAACTTCCAGTCGAATTTTTCTATTAAAAAGATGGAAGTATCTGAATATTTCTAGATGGTAGTGTACGCAAGTGCATACGCCGCGCGTATAGAAAGGGAGCAAGCATGTACGCGTATCTATGTAAGTAGTTACGTGCGGATACAGGAGCTGTTCTAAATATAGCGTATGCTGGAAATATAACGAGGCACGCAACGTTAGCCAACGACGACGAAACGACGCGGCGCGGCGCGGCGTATGCAAACGCGTCGCCGTCGAAAACGCGCGGGTCGCGACAACACGTTTTAAACTCGCGAGACGCCGGAAGCGAACGTTGTTGTCCGCTCTCGTCCGTTCAAGCGTTTAGTATTAATCGATTTGACCGCAGAGACAAATTTACGAATCTCATCGCGGTTTATTATTTACCGTACGGCAGTACGCGCGGACGTCTGCGCGGGTAGCAGCCGTCGGCGGATCGCGTCGCGTTTTAATCGAATTTGGCGAGACCTTAGAAAATTCCGAAGCGGCGCGCGATCGCGGGACGATCGTAGTTGCGGCGCGGCGGTTCGCCCGTTATTTTCGCTCGTCGACGATCGCGGGGAACATTTCTTTTTTTCTCGTTCGCGACACCGATTAAGCACGTTCGGGTGCGCGGGGCTCGTGTCAACGGAGAAGGAATATATACGTGAAATCGGGTGGAAAAAAAAACGGGAGTACGTGTCCCGAATACCGAGTAATATCGACAAATAATGGACGAGGTACGACCGTGAAAACCGTTTAGTTACATGCGTGCGTTACATTGGCTGTGTGTTTTACGTCTTCTTCGCGCGATACTCCTGCGTTAGGCTTCTCGATCCTTGATCCGAGGTCTCCGCTTCGGTACTTAATACTGTTAAATCGCTTTGCTTTAGTGATCGTTGCTGCGCGCAGTGGAAACTGCCGTTAGATCGTTGCGGGAAAATAAGTCGCGAGATAAACCGGCGAAATCTTATTTTTTCCAAGAAATATTAGTGATGATCGATGAATATGTTTGTGAATCTTTGTGATATCATTTGACTGCTACTCTCTTAAACGTGCAAACGATGTTTCAGAACGTGCTGATATAAGATCATTGACCGACTACAGTCTTGACATTGTTCTTATATTTTTCAGACAATTTATATTTAAAAGTACGTTTAGTTAGAGTACTGATAAATGGCTCGAAACGGTATTAGTACACGTCTTAAAACGAAATAACTCTTTTACTATCAAACCAAAGAACATAATTTTTGAAACACTTATTTTGAGCCAACGGCTTGAGCAAACGGCTCCAAAATTTTTATTAGTCGGAATCGCTGTATGGTTGAACTGAAAAACTTTTACATGTGTAAGCTTCCACGTTCATTTCCATAGATTTTTATGTAATTTTCTACATGCCTTTTAAGAAAAAAATGGTGTAGTTTAGTTCGATATTAAATAAGTTATTCATAATAGTGTACGAATACTTTTTTAAATCGCAGAGTTGTATCGTACATAGCTTAGATAATCGAGAAAGGATCATTATTTTTTTATTATACTTCAGTGATTTCTTCGCTTATTAGAAACAGTGTGCTTGTTCGAGAACGTATTTACGAGCAGTGAATAGATGCAGACGTCACACGTAAAAGATTAGATCAGTGAATTAAATTCTTTTGGCTGTTTGTACTCACAATTTATGATAGCGATTAACACTGATTTCAATTAATTATTATGGTCCCGCAAATTACGTGAGACTGAAATTAATTCGGTAAGAAAGGTGATAAACTCAGTGATTTTACTTTGTGTTTTATATATTTGCGAGGGGGCACCCATCCGTAAAAAACGTTAAGTGACCTATGACATTATTTGCTTACCTTTTCATCGGTGCTCATTGCTCACAAGCCGTGTAACATTTTATCTAAAGGCTTATATAATTTTGCAGTAAGCAGTCAACTTTTCAAGGACAGGGAGCAATGCTTATATACCCGTATAAGTAGAGGAATTTTGGTCACACCTCTCTTTGCTACCTTCAAAATTTAATTTAAAGACTATCGACTTCTTTGTACCGCGCAGCACACGATTTTTCTTATAAAAGTCGTCGGCGCGTAAATAATTTCCAGCACGCTATCTAAATAATTGTATCGCTCAAAGTTTGTTTACCAAGCTAAAATCGTGCGATTCAGTTATTAAATATAGAATGAAAATCTCGATTTTAGGAAATCTAATATTTATATTATAATCTTAATATTTTAGATGANCCCCGAAGATAAAATTATCAACGCTGCAAAAATGCTGCTCTGATAATTGTCATAATAAAAAATATTAAACCTAATTTAATTTCTTACGTGTTAAAAAGGCGACGAGGGTGACAACTTTTACGTGATCGATCAAGGAGAGGTGGAAATCTTTGTGAACGGCGAATTGGTCACAACGATAGGGGAAGGCGGAAGCTTTGGCGAGTTGGCGTTGATCTACGGGACTCCGCGCGCCGCGACCGTCCGAGCGAAGACCGATGTGAAATTATGGGGCATCGACAGAGATTCTTATCGCAGGATTTTGATGGGCTCTACGATAAGGAAACGAAAGATGTACGAGGAATTTCTCTCCAGAGTTTCGATTTTGGGTAAGACGCGTCACTTTAAATATCGCAAAACTTGCCAGAATTTATGCTACTATGTTGTATAAAATTTTTGTTATTTTTAGAATCCTTGGATAAGTGGGAACGTCTGACGGTAGCGGATGCTTTAGAGCCGGTCGCTTTTGATGACGGTGAAACGATAGTTCGACAGGGCGAGCCCGGTGAAGATTTTTACATAATCGTTGAAGGCACAGCGGTTGTCTTGCAACAGCGGTCGGAAGGTGAAGAACTGACGGAAGTCGGGCGGTTAGGGCCATCTGATTATTTCGGTATGTTACTTTATATCTTCAAAGTTGAAATTAACCCTTTGCCCTAGAATTTAAATTCTGACAGTGTGGGCCCCCATAGAGAACAAGATTCCTCAGCCTTAATGTAGCCACGAGGCATGCAATTTTGGCCCGGATTCCTGACCACGAATCTCACGTGTGATCGTAGGGCAAAGGGTTCATAATTGAACGAAGATGAACGATCGTGTTAACGAACGATAACGTTATATGGATTACAGGTGAAATTGCATTGCTGCTCGATAGACCGAGGGCGGCAACCGTGGTAGCGCGAGGCCCTTTGAAGTGCGTGAAACTAGACAGGGCAAGATTCGAACGAGTTTTAGGTCCGTGCGCGGACATTTTAAAACGCAACATCACCCAATACAATAGTTTCGTGTCCTTGTCCGTATAAATTGTCGCATTGGCGACGCTGACGGCTACCCTTTCTTTTTATCGAAGTATACTTCACTATTAACATTTTTTATTTCAGTAATGTAAGTAATGATTGTATTATGTCAGTTAACGATACTCGTGTTAAGAATTGTATACGTCGAGCCGATTCATTTAAATTTACACATTTCATCATGATTATTTTAAACTTATTTTAATACAATTATTTAAATTGATAAAAATACGTGTGGAATTCTGTTCAGTAGCGTAATAAATCTATTTTGTGTGGCAATTTAGTTGAAATTCAAAGCGCGAGTATTTTGTTTGTTTCATTAATGTATATGTGGTAGGCAAGCACATACTTTATTAGGTAACATATTCTACGACATATGTAATTCTTATAACGCAAATGTTAATAATTAAAAAGCCGTGGCATGTCAAGTTAATGCGCACTCTCTAATTTTGAAAACAATATAGAAATCGAATTTTACTCATTTTTACACAAACATGTTTTCCGAGAAATACTGAAAGTACTTGGAGAAAAATTTAGCAAATGTATGTTCCAGCTCGTACATTTTTTTGATGTTCGTTGAGGTGAATAAAAATTATTGAGTTATCATAGATATTTAATTTGTTAACTCGTTTATCATCTAGAATTGTTATACGTAAATGAAGTTGTACAGAAAAATAAGTGTTTTAACTATCATTCTTGAACTCAATTTATTCGTATTTGCAATGTAACGATTTATTTAAGATATTACGTTTTTCTAGTTTAATTATTTAAGTCTATAATACAGACTAATAACTAGAACACTATCGGAAAATTAAATAATTTATTACGCACAACACCTTATTCGTATGTGACCGTACAATGAAATGTCTTTTCCTCCTCTAAAGTAAAATAATGCATCTCCTCGTTTTCGATAGAACGCGAAGACAGAATTATTAAGACCCGAAAATCTATAATAAATTATCAATGAAAAAAATATCATTGTCCTGCGGCAAACACTTAAAAAGATAAAAATAATCACTCTTCACACGCGAGAATGGTATTCGGATACGAATTTTCAATTGTCCTGTTAAAAAGTTATTGATCGATGAATCTTGAACATCAACATTGGATGACCGCAATGTCGTTGGTATCCACCACCACGAAGCCAGTTTGCTGCCTACCCAAGGGCTTCTCTCTGTTCCTCTTCGCTTGCAAATCGCTGCGTATGCCTTTCAAACCTTCAATACTATTCTTACCGAAAAGCTTCCCACATCAATTAAGTTCTTCCATTCCAATTTTTTTTTTCCCATCGCAGAAATTACGCGCTCTACTTCATAGTATGCCCAAGACCACGTTGTCAGTCCAGTTGATTTACGAAGCGCCGCGGTTCCCCCTTTCCTTTAAGTTAGCGACGACAAAGCTTTCTAGATCCTTGCGTAGAGCGAAGTTTTAAAAGATCCTGATTCTTCTCGGTCTAGACCATGTTTGGAAAAAGACGCGTGGAATCACCAGACACAAGAGAGTAAAAACATGTACAATGCATAACATAGAACGAATTGCGGAGGATCGATCGGTTGCGATGAAAGGAAATCGAAGCTTTTGACCAGAACCAGAAGTGTTTTCTGCTTCCTGAAGTTAATCGATCGGCTGTCTATCCTCTCGTAATCGCGAGCCTCGGCTTCATACCGGGGTTCAGGTCCTATGAGGTAGCTGCGGACGACTTTAAAATGGATCGTCCCGAATCCTTTTGTATAATTCGCGCCTGCCCGCAAATGGATTTCTTCGTTTCCGCCGGGCCAGAGATCGAGAAGCCCGTATCATGTACAGATGATCGTGGGGAAAACTTCTCATTTATAAACTGTTGTTCGACTGGTTACCGTCGATCAACGAAGAGAGCAATGATTAGGGGGTGGTAAGAATTATCGGTAACAGGTCAGCGTGTAGTTACATATATGCACATGCATATGCATATGTATGTAGACGGTACATATGCATATATAATCGGGAAACATATGCATATAAACACACGGATTTGTGCTCGCGAATGTGCACAATAATGGCGTATTTTTGTTTTGTACATCTTCCACGAAAAAAGAGCGATCGTTGCTTTTTTTTACCAAGCACCTAGAGAACCACTGCTTGTCTTGCAGTCGATTAGTTGACGTTCAGGATCAGCATAAACCAACCCCAATTCATTGACAAATTCATAAAACTTGTCCAAAGATTCAAAGGCCAATTCTGCTACGACGAAATCAACCGCCAAATTTTGCCGATAGCTAAACAGCAGAAGAAATGTATCGTTAGACACTCTGCGTTCAAATACATGTGCATAAAGAAATATAGGTCAATAATAATATTTATAACTATATAAAGCTAGTCATTTTTCGGCTACGATGTCCTGTAACAGAAATCTGCATAATTACAGTTATTAAAAAAAATTATTTATAGCCTCTCCCATACAGCTACCCTGAAATGATTTCTTTATGAAGAAACTACAGTCGTCAAGGATTTAAAAAAAAAAAAAAGAAAAAGAGAACATGTTCTAAATATATTCCCATCGCGACATGGAAACATATTTCACGTTCTTAAAATTATCGAACAATTTACTAATTAGATTTACCTGTTAATATCAAATTAGTTACTTTTCGATTTGTTATATTTCTTTCTGTTATCACGATTAATTTCCATAAGCTGTTAAATACAGTTTGAAAATGTTTTGAAAAATAAGAATGAATGAGTTCTAAAGAATCTAGTACGTACGACTTTATCATGGTCTTCAATGCATTCTTGCGCTCCCGTGCAACAAACCAGTCCATCAGGAAGGCTGCCATCCTGGGTGCAGCGGTGTACAATTTGAAAAATGAATGGAAATTGCCTAGCCACCATGCAGAACGGACTTTGAGCGCATGTTTTATACACTCGTCCTTCTTGTCTCTTTCTGATAAGGCTGCTAAAATAGTCGTTAAATCTGTAAAAAGAAGTAGCGTATTAGGTAACTTTGAAGTAAATTTTATGATTTGTTAAACAACGAACTGTTCAGGTACCTTGAGTATTCTTTGTAAAGATATAATATAATATCCTGTATGCGATGAATTCGCATCGATTCTCGCCGCCGACGTCTTGATACAACATCCTTAATTGTGTCTGGCACTGATTGAATTCTTCGTGATCACCTTTTTCTAGAGCGACGCGAGCATGTGTTTCATACACGTGTACTGTAAATGCATCTCGAATACCTTGGACGGTAAGATCTTGCCGAATGGATTTAAGTTGATCGCAAGCGTATCTATAGTCTTGATCAGCCACCCAGCGTTTCTTGACATGTGCCAAAGAATTTTGGAGTACACTTACCGGTCGGACAGCGGAAGGAGCTGGAGCCTGTTGAAAGAGAAACGATATATATTTTAAGTAAACCGTCTAAAATGACAGAAACGATAAATATGATATATAAAGTGAGCGAGCCTTACAGATGTTAAACGCAAATACGGCTTCTCTATATCCTTGCATATTCCGACGATGTGAAGTCCCGTCAAATCAAAGTCCGTAGAGGGATCATCTTTTACGCCGTTGCTGACAGTCCTAGAAACAGTATCATTAAATCTTGCGGCGCGTTGTTGTAATTTCTCCTTGGATCCTAATTCGTCAGTGTTGCCTGTAGCTAAACCAAACTCTGAATAGAAATGTGATTTCGTCTGTTTAGTCTTCTTTGTTTTCTTGCTGCTGTGACTCGGTTTGCTTTTTGCGGACTTTTTCGTTTTTAACGACTTATAATCGTGTTCCCGATCACTAACGTTCGACGACGACGACGTGCTACGCCTGTACTTTCGTGATGGTGGACTACGTGAATCCGAACGCGACCTCGACTTTGACCTGGACCTCGACCTCGACCTCGACTTCGATCTTGATCTGGTCCTCGACCTCGATTTCGACCTTGACCGTTTGTGATTCACAGAGAGACGCGCGCCAAGCCGAGCCCCGAGAGAGGTAGAGAGACCTGGCTTGCGCAAGCCTCCCTGTGCATTCATCAGCGGATTCGGCAAATTATTTAATTTCAACGCCGGCTTTTGCGGCTTTATCGTCAGCGTCATACGTTCGCTATGAATGCTAGGCAAAGGTTCTTTGTCCCAGTCTTTCACCCAAAGCGAGCCGTCGTTCGCGGCGCGCGTGATCTTTCCCTTTAATATTATCTCGACTTGATCCTTGTCCACGCCGGTTTTGCATTTCTCGTAACATCTGTTCACGTAGTTCTTCAAGCTGTCGGGCCAATCGCCGACCGGGCTGGGATTCGTCACCGCGGAGGGAGTACCTACTGCTGGCGTACCAGCACTAGTTGTATTATTAGCAGTTGTGATAGCAGGTGTAGTAGGAGTTGGGGATTCTTCAGTTGGTGGAGGAGGAGCCGCTACTTCGCATTGCGCAGGAGGTAAAGGTGGTAGTTCGGTCTTCAGATTGGGACCCGCCACGAAATTAGTCGTCCCACTGTTTGCCTGAAAGCTATTGTTGAACTGAGCCGCTAAATTTTTATTCCGCTTACGTTTTTTCTTCGCAGCCCCGCTATTCCCAGATGGTGAGAACGCCAAGCCGTTCTTTTTGTTTTGTACAGTGAAACGAATCTGGTTATTGTATTCTGAAACAAACAGGCAGAAGGAGAAAATAATAATGACTTCATTAACTATTAAGAAATATGGCTGTCAATAAAACGCATGTGAGCAGAACAACAAAAATAAAATTATAAATAATAATAAAATAAAAGAAGGTAAGGTTGAAAAATGTAAAGATTAGTTTGAAAATTCTAGTTGACTTATAGAATCCGGTGTATGTAAATATATGTACGAATAAAGACTTGTTAAGAAATGCTTACGGCTCATGTCACTGTGCATTCCATTCCAAGCACCATATGGAAATGCGTTGTACATGTATCCAGGATGAGCCTGCATAGATGGCTGCACTTGATTGTTGTTCTGTTGAGAAGTCTGCACGGATGGCGGTGGTCCCGGAGGTAAAGGAGGCAGTTCAGAGTCATCATCCAGAGACATTGGTGCCCCAGGTACCGGCGGCTGCTGATATATCTGTTTTCCTTGATTGTTCCCCTGCTGTTGTTGCTGCTGCTGCTGCTGCTGTTGTTGTTGTTGTTGATGCTGCTGTTGCATTTGCTGTGGAGCAAAAGGTTGTCCGTATCCAGGCATCATTGCATGATAATAACTAAATGTCTGCCCTTGATGAGGTACACCTTGATACCCCGTCCCATACAGTTGCCTATAAACAAAAAATATTATATTTAATATATATTTAGCGATTACAATGAAATTTCTTAAACGTCTTTGTTAGAATCATATATGTCATATATATGTTATATGTATATATACATAAAACATTTTTAATACGTATCGATCCGTATCATAGAAACTTTTTGTAATAGTCATGTTTATACAAGAAACTTTATTTTACGCTTTCGTTTGATCTAATCTTAAATGTCAGAGGCAAAGAACAATGTGAGAAATTGTTACGCAGTCATCCGACATTACGTCGATGGAACCCTTCCGAGCGCGATGACTCATCGTCTATTCGAGGAACAATTAGCAGAATTTGAGACTTAAAAGCATAATTACCCTGAATACGGGGGAAACATGTTGTGGATATTATTTGGCGTAGGATATTGCCATGCCATATTCGCCATTGAGCCTACTCCAAGTTGTGGCTGTTGCTGAAATGGCTGCTGTTTCTTCTGCGACGCTGTAGCCTCGCCTTCTGACATACCGAACAACAAAATCAGAATTGCTTAGACAATTTGTACACTCGTACGATTCACTGCCGTAAACACTTTTTGCATTACCACGTAGATTTAACCGAGAGAATAAACGTTCTTTTATGAGATTCCCGTCCGAAAATTTGTCGGACAATCGCTTATGCACGTTACGTCTAACGATTAAGTATACCCGTTTTCGAGCAAGCTAAAATGGTGGCTTCCACTCAACTCTTATGCAGGCACTCGCAGTTGGGTGGCGTCGCTATCTCACGCATTGCGCATTATGCACCCAATCACCTGTTAGAATTTAAAATTGGAGCACAATTTCTTTATTCGAAATTATTTAAATTCCCCCTGCTCTATTAAATGATGATATTACCGACTTCCGGTGCAAGCCGGAAGTCCAGTTTTTTTAACGGAAGAGGCATATTTTGCTAACGGATTCGGATTCCATGTTAAAAATGTACAGTTTTCATTCGAAACATTTTTTTTAAAACGTTATTTTTCACCCTTAAATGATCTTTACATTTTAACTTGCGGTCGATCGAAACCACTCTTAAATTGCAGGAACTATAGTTTAGTGCATATATCAGTTTAAATTTAATATCAGTTTTCTGCATCAACTTTTTTTGTAATTTTGTAACGTTATGATATAACGTTTTATACATATTCTACAAATACTACGTATTAACATTATTCTGCAAATATTTGTAAAATACAAAATATTAAAGTGTTTTTTATTTCAAAGTTTTGTTGAAAATGATGATGCATGCGAGATTAAAAACTACATGCTTTAAGACAACATCATTTTATGAAATAACGTTATAATAATAGTACTACAGTAATATTTTTCTTACTGCATTAAAACTAATTGTACAATTATTTTTTAGAATAAAGCTTGATGAAGCTGTGCAGAGATGAACGAATGAAAAAGCATGTAAGTTCAGGCTGTCTGGGATACACGGTACATTTTAATTGAAAAATCAGTGGAGGTGTTGTCGGGGCTGCGCGGAATATGCGTGAGGTGGCCGTACATTTTCATTTTCATTCACATCCGCGAAGAATTTATAGGAAACAGTTGCCGATGGTTGTTATTTAATGCGGCAGCCGTAGCGTAACGAAACACCTAGGCAGTTTTGCAACGAAATGGTAGAAACGGAATATGGCCTAGCACGAATGTAACATTATATCCGAAGGATATCGAATGAAGTTGTACGTAGTTCTACTGTTTTTTCGCCGATGCCGGAACGACTAAAGATAGATCCTAACGTTCAAGCAGAATCGTAAACAGTGTTTGGTTTTATCTCTTAATCGATAATTAATTGTCTCAGGATCGGATACCTGCTTCACGCGTACCGGCCTTCTCATTTAATTCCATATAATTTCGTAATTAAGGAACACACGTATACTCAGTTTATACGCTCCACGTTACTTTATTCGTCACCTCTATTTTTTTAAATCGATCTTCCTACAAGCGAATCCTGATCGATTATGATGCAATACAATTCATTGTTTCATCTTATAGTTTTATGGATGAAATATCGGGTAGTTATAATTGACACATGGAAGTATGCAGTTCGCCTTGAACGAGTTCTGGTCCTTTCTTTCAAAAATGTTTCCATCACTAAAAGATCCGGAACGAAAGCGAGCAGAATAACGTGTCGAGATAAAATCGAGAAACGTATAATTATTGTTATGCCTCGAATAGCATGTACTATTTTCGGAGATGTGACACACCGCGTTATACCTGATTCGAAATGTAATTTTTATCGGAACCGCGAGAGAATAAAAAGATCGGTCTATTACATTCTTAAAAACAAGTTTACGATTGTTACACGGAAAAGCGCGTGCACGCAGCAACATTCTTTTTCGTCTGAAAAATTCATTCCACATGCTGGAAATCAAACTCAACTACCGTTGCCGGTTGCATCAGCATTTTCCACTTTCGTCTTCGTACAACTGCAAACCTGTGTAGTGTCCGCCTCACGTAATCTTATCATACTAGAACAGCTTAGGTGAGTACTAATATTATAAAAACTTTGTGTAAAACAGCGAAAGAAACGATGAAAATTGAATAAACATTTGAGATAGGATCCAGTGATTTTTTTTAAATATCGGATGATCATTGTTTTTACATTTAAACAGCGTTTATACGCGGCTATAATTTTGTTTACGTGTACCAATAAATCCGAGGCGAATCGTTTTAATGAAGTGATTTATAAACTCACAGTAGGGGAGCAAATGTTCGTCTTTATTAATGCTTTTCTTGTACATTTGACGTTGTAAACGCACAATGGATACGTTCGATCTATCTATATATCATACGAGAATTTGGATGTACGATCGACGAAATTTACACCTTTTTGTCGGCCTGAGTCGCATCAGTCTGTGCAACCGCTTCTGCCTTATCTTCACTTTTCGCTTCTACTTTGCTCGCATCTTCTGTTTCCGTAGCCTTTCCAACTTTTTTCTTGGATTTCGATTTCTGATTCGGTTTCGATACTTCAGCCGGGTAGGAAGGTGCTTTCTGCGGTTTCCTTTTAATCGTCTATATAAACGATCATTGCTTGACGAATGTTTCACATACAGTTGAGAGCAAAACTGGCTAGACGTTATTTAATATTGAATAACTTTTTTTCATATTAGACCGAACGACCTTAGCCTGTTTGAGTACTCAAGTGAATTAATTTATTAAGTTATCAGTACAAAACACTGAGAAAAAGTTAAGAAAAATGTTTTCACAAATTTTTCCTGTTGAAAAGCGTTAAGTTTCCTGTTAAAGAAGGAGTCGTATACTATTTTCTTACCCCTCTCAGCAATAATTTTTTAGTTGTTATCTTTCTGCTGTATCTCTTATCCCATATTTCCTTCTCTTCCCACCAGATACGTTGATATTCATTCGTCAATAATTGTTCTATACATGGACGCTTTTCTCTGCGATTTTTAGTCATTGGTGAACGGAAAAAATTGATTGAACGCATTTGAATAAAAGTTGAATGAAAGTGATTAATGCATTAATACTATTAGTAATTAATACATTAATACAAGTTCTATCTGACAAAGTTTAATAAAAGTTCTATCTGTTAACGTACTTCTCATAAGAAGGAATAAACACTTTCTGCGACACATACTGCGAGGAGATGATATTATCCGGAGTTTTTAAAAGAACCGAGGGCGACCATGCTTTCGCCTTTGTATCCACCGTGCTCATTATTTCGAGTTATTAAATTTTTGTACCCGAGCTTAAACAGTCAATTCCTTGTTACTTCCCTAAGATAACCAAAACCGAAGCGGAACGAAACGGTGGACCGTTGAAAAAATTAACGTTGAACAAATGAACGATAGGCAAAGCATGCGAAAGATGAAGATATAGAAACGAAGTTAAACCTTTATCGCCTATTATCAGTAACTTCGATCAGTAACGTGTGTTCATAAATGGAATAAATTTCTCATTAAAAATTATAACATCTTTACCAAATTTCTTCAGTGTGTCAAGTGTCGTTCTTTCAATTTTTTTATTTTATACGTTTAACCGAAATGCAGATTAATGCTGTGAGAAGATAGACGATCAATAAATGGTAGCACGTGACACGTGTAATTAGCATTGAGTTATTACAAATAGAATAGGGGAGATCGTCTGAAAACCGGGTCCCGAATAGAAAGAGAGGGACAATAAGGTATCCCTCTTTATCTTTTCCTACGTGTTTCGCACGTGTGTAAAGGCCAATGTAGAATACAGAAAGTAGTAGCGTTACTACAGATACATCTATACATCTAATAAATAATAACTGCAGTAGCAAATTTGACAGAGACGAGTTTTGAGATAGAAAGAGGTCCCCTGTGTTCTTCCTCTATCTAATGAGTATACGATATCACTTGTACAATGTCCTATGTCTTCTCTACTCTATCTATAATAACTCTATAGTAATTAGAGTGACATGGATTTCGATTGGAGTAATAGCCGAAGGAGATCGGGCGATGTTAACAAGGCTACTATACATATGCGTAAAACGGGAAGCGATACAATATCATATTTGCTCGAGAATCAACCTGTGAAAACGTTCGCGCCTCATGTTAATGGATTTACCGTCGATCACGTGCCCGGGACGAAGCGAGAAATGTTGTGTCCCACAAACCGTACCCGATGTTTGCATTCAAATTATCAGCCTGTATAAAGTGAAGCGTCATGTATTTCCACCTCGGGACCGATTGAACTATCTTAACCTGATTTTTCGCGATACACCTCACAGGATGCTGCGTTAATTAAATGTTAATCTACTTTTTCGTCGCACGGATAATTTCCACGCTACGATTGACGTACAGCAATCGCGTTGCTCGAAGCGACTCGGATGCGATGATCGGACGGATTTTAAGTATCAAGTTATTGAAGTAAAAAAGAAGGAATAGGTGATAAGATAAAATAATTAGCTATATACTCTGATTAAATCGAGATTTCCAATCGGGCTTATAAAAGGATGGACAAAAGTTTACCGATAGATTCCGTTATAATGTGACACTAAAGCTATCATGGTCAATTGATGTTTCCAAATTCTTTCGTAAAAAGAAAAAAATGAAACAAAAGCTTGGTAACGTAGCTGAAAAAAATTAGGGTACAAAAATCGTCGATATGTTTGATGTTAATTACTTACATGCCTTATCGTAGAATTTTATGCGTTTATGTTTCACTTTAATTCTTATGTTATCAGAAGTGTTCATGTAAATACGAAAAAGGATGCTGGTGGTTATTTAATTAACACTTAAAAAGGTTGGGAAACACTGGATCAGAAGATATAAACGGAAGCGGATTACCGTTCTATTCGCTTTAATTATCACGACCCTGATAAGGTGTTTTCTAAAACAAACGCGAGTCGCCAACTGTGACGTTGTTGCTTTCACTCTGAATCAGTCCTCTCCGTTGCATTTAATTGTAAGCGGTGAAAATCGTAAATCAAATCGGACTGCTCAAATTTATCGTCCACTTATCTACAGTCAGTCTCAAAAGTATTCGTATGCCCTTTAAAACAGAATAACTTTTTTAATGTAGCGCCGAAAAACATAATTTTGCGTGATATCTTAGAAAGTCTAGTTCACGATGCATTGAGCAAAATAAATGTGAACGTTACATTTTTTAATACTTTATTGGAATTTAATCGAAGTCAGTTTTCATACAAATTTGTGAAACCACATGTCAAAATATATGAAAATTTTCCAATTTATCTCAATTTTAAACGCAGTCATGAAAGATTGTTCGTTGGTAACCTGGCGAACCTTGTCTCGTATCCTTCGACAGGAATCACCGATTCAATTCTATCTGAATCGGAATCTTTCCCAATGAGACGTCAATCAACACGATTCCTACTTTCTGTTAGATGACAAAACATCCATAAAGGAAATTACATTTGCAACCGCGCGTAGATAAGATTACCGTTAAAAATACTCCGTCTGCTGTCCACGACGCTATAATTTATTCGACTTTGTAATCTTTCAAGTTATGGGTTAGCCGCGTGTAATAAGCCGGTGGTGCATGATTCGTAATCATGTTTGCGGAAATATAACTTCCATTGCGCGGTGCGCTGTTTCTTTTTAAGAAATGTTAGCCCTTTGCACTATATCTTAATTAAACATATATATAAAATATATTTAGCGCCCTTTTAGCCGTGAAACAAGTCTTTGGCGTTTTCTTTGAGAATTGACTCAACCCCTCAGAGTGAAAATTGTTTTTGTCATATGACAATACTAACTTGGTATTGTATGATGAAATTAAAAGCAAAATTGAATAATGATAAAATTGCAAGTTGATGCAAATTATGTTAATAAATGTGAGGATTTTCTCTAGTGTTAAGTGCACTCGTGCAAATTATCATATCCTAGAAGTCTTTTATACAGTCAACAGCAAAAACACGCTGTTTACAATTGTATACGTTTCGTACAATCAACCCAACCGACCTAAGTTTCTTTAACAGTCAACTATGTTGCTATTGATCCAATAGAATTTTCAGTATGTATTAATCTCGTATAAGTCAAAATGTATTTTTCATTGTAAACCTGGATAAAAATATAGGAGTCTTCACATTTTCCCTTACGATCCCTACAAATCTGAATTCTTTTCGCGAGTACATATTTAGTCAATTAATCCACCCGGTTGGTTTTGCTCTTAACCGTGTGTTCTTGGCCGTGAGTGGAGTAACGGGCGTCGAAAAAAATATTATTTTATTTGCTTACTCTTGTCGTAAGGTACAGAAATCGTGAATTCGAATGTCCGCGTGGTAGTCGGTAGCGGCGATGGGAAACGTAACTTCAAGGAGGGAGTAGAGCACCGATATGGGAGGAGTTCCTTCGAGTTCTCTCTCTGTTGAGAGACTGCAAGGAGCAGAGGTGGTCTCTGCTCACCTGAGGATTTCAGGTGGCAGTCGCCCTGCTGAGTTGTTCAGCGACGGGTACCTCGTAAGCACCTCTGTGCCCTGTCCGCAGAGTTAACCCGCGAGCCCTCGCCGTTCAGTTCCCGTCTCATTCTCTGCGACGTCTCTTTAAACATGCCGGATTTTCACGCGCACGATACCGAGACTGCCGGGGCAAACGCGTTTTTCACGGTTAGTTCCGTCCATCGACGATGATTTTCATTCAGGAATCGTTCGCTCCCTCTATCCATTTCTAACGAGCGTCGCGGTGGCTCAAGGAAATATTTTGATGCTCACCAGAGAACGTCTCATGGGAATTTACTACGTGTGTTTTTCCGAATTCGTTTCGAACCTTGCCGCAATTAAGATAGCCGTATTTTATTAAGATAATGACGAAACTACGACATGATCACTACTTGCACCAAGTGCTTAAATGCTTAGAGTCACTGAACCATGCCGGCAAAAAGTTTGACAGGAAATAATATCATTGCTTCCTACATTTTACAAAGAGGCTATTTTGCGCCGTCCATGTTGCCCGTCTCTGTCGTAATTATTTGCTGAGAATGACAAGGGGATGATGGAAATGATAGGGTACTTATGTTCTGTTTTGAGACCTGACCGGAACCGATTGCCGGAGTTCTTACGTTTATACGTAAGTTAAATGCGATATGAAAAACGTGGAAGAAAGTGAATGTACCGAGGAAGAGTGACGTGTTGCACAACATAGAATTATACAAAATATTCAATCAAAAATCGGCCTGACTTTCAAATTGTTCGAGTTTCTGCAACTAAGTGCAAAGTTATGGTACAGTTCATTAAAGTGTTCCGTAAAGGAAGCCAATTTTCAATGCGCGGTGAAGAGACGGTGAAGTGCCAAACATAATAAACTGTGCAACATAGTAAGAATGAGTTGTGTATATTTAGATTTTAATTGCAATTAGAAAAGCTAAACTAAGAGGAACGTCAGTAAATGTAAAGTAAAACTAATAGAGTTATGAGTGAATAGAGTAATGAGGCTGATTAAAAAATTATATCATTGATACAAAGTGCAAGGAATAATGAACCGAGCAAAGTAAGGGAGAGCAGTGTACATTTAGTCGCATTAGTCAAAATGTAATGAGAGAAACGTAAATGTAAACGAGCACGTATTAGGTTGTCCCGTAAGTTTCTCCCCTATTTTTCAAACGAAACGAATGACAAATGAAAAACAATTGAATTATTTTGTAAAAAATTATGAGCATAAGTATCAATCTCAGAGCAATGAAACCGATTAAGAAGCAATATTATTAGTAGCAGCAATCGAGATAATTAAAACGTGACGATGCGAAAACAAACTATGATATTCTAAGAGTAATTAAAAACGAAACGAATAATTTACATACTCTGGCACACATCGGATCATAAAATATCGGTCATGCGTTCTAGGTCAGTTAGTTATCTTTGTTTTTTTCTTCTAAAAGAGAATAATTGATCTTGCATTCTAATTCGTCCAGCGCATTGTTTCAATTCTGCGGATAAGGGAAACGCGAATAAAGCATTAGCCTGCTTTCACGAGCCCGAACAGTGTTATCGTGATAATAATTAAGCAGAATCGCATATCAAGGCTACCGGGCCGCACTTCTAAATCACTCGGCAACGACAAGCGGACAAGTGCACGGGAACTCTAGTACAGTAGTCGTTGATAAATCCGACACGTGCACCGTTTCGGTTCTCGATTCCGTTCGCCCGATATGGGATCTCGTTTATTCCCGCACGATTTCGCGAATGACACCAGGCAAGCGAATCGCTGCCGGCATTCATACATCTTAGACTCGGGTCAAAAAAACCAAACATTAAAATGTATTTCATTTGTAAAAATTATTGCGAACAAAAAATTTTCTACTTTA
>SHCU01000007.1:226382-241085 GCA_004307685.1 Ceratina australensis
AAATGTAATGAGAGAAACGTAAATGTAAACGAGCACGTATTAGGTTGTCCCGTAAGTTTCTCCCCTATTTTTCAAACGAAACGAATGACAAATGAAAAACAATTGAATTATTTTGTAAAAAATTATGAGCATAAGTATCAATCTCAGAGCAATGAAACCGATTAAGAAGCAATATTATTAGTAGCAGCAATCGAGATAATTAAAACGTGACGATGCGAAAACAAACTATGATATTCTAAGAGTAATTAAAAACGAAGCGAATAATTTACATACTCTGGCACACATCGGATCATAAAATATCGGTCATGCGTTCTAGGTCAGTTAGTTATCTTTGTTTTTTTCTTCTAAAAGAGAATAATTGATCTTGCATTCTAATTCGTCCAGCGCATTGTTTCAATTCTGCGGATAAGGGAAACGCGAATAAAGCATTAGCCTGCTTTCACGAGCCCGAACAGTGTTATCGTGATAATAATTAAGCAGAATCGCATATCAAGGCTACCGGGCCGCACTTCTAAATCACTCGGCAACGACAAGCGGACAAGTGCACGGGAACTCTAGTACAGTAGTCGTTGATAAATCCGACACGTGCACCGTTTCGGTTCTCGATTCCGTTCGCCCGATATGGGATCTCGTTTATTCCCGCACGATTTCGCGAATGACACCAGGCAAGCGAATCGCTGCCGGCATTCATACATCTTAGACTCGGGTCAAAAAAACCAAACATTAAAATGTATTTCATTTGTAAAAATTATTGCGAACAAAAAATTTTCTACTTTATTTAAGTACATATCCGAAATAAATGTAGGAAACAGGCAAGCGGAAACGTGTTAGTCCGTATAATATTATGACGTTTAAGTCATCAGAATATATGTACTCTTATTTGAAATTGATAAGGGAGCGCGAATTGATTTAAGCGATTTATTAAAATCACAAGCGACGCGGATAAGTTTGTTCAGCGACGCGTGTGACAGAGACGTTCTACGCGCTGCTCGTTTCGCTCGGGGTGTTATCTTATGGGGTATCGATTGCTTGTCATAGAGTAATTTCACAGTACAACGACATCAGCCGCAACCCGCACATACCGTTAATCCAATCGATCTCTCTCGCGTATTATTCTGTACTAATAACTGTTGCTATTGTCATGCGAAACGATGCCATCCATATTTTTACATCGTGTCATGAGTCGCCGCTTTCGCATCTGGACCAGCAAATAGATGACGTGTTCTGTTGAATCGTCTTCTGTTGAAATCTCTCGAAAATAGATTTTCATAAGCATTCTCTGGGATAAAATGATGTGATGATAATTATACGATGACAAAATGAAAGCCATAATTGAATAGAGAGAGATCGCAAAATAGTTTAGTGTATCACACGCAACAATCGAAAATCACAATGAAAAGTTGAATCTTATTTCACGCGAAAAATCCGAAACTACTTTCTTACCAAAAAATTCTGAACGAACGAAATGACAGGTGATAAAATTAAGATTCAAATGTCTGATTAGAACTTTTTTTCTTTTTTTGTAGAGTCAACTGCGCGAGACGTGCCATTCACCGGATAATTGATATTTATTCAATAAACTGTACAAGATACTTCGAGTCGTTCCATCATGTGCAACGCGAATCATACGGAATCGGGTCTTGATTGATGGACCTACGTATTCGAAACATGTTCCGTCGATAAAAGCTTGTATCATGGAAATAAGTTGGAGCGCGTGGTGATTCTCCGGACTGGTTTATGGTGATCGAAGAGTTTCCTGTTTAATTGTTACCAAATTGGAGCATGATGGGGGAAGTGATCCGCGTTTCTGGAAGGGCACCGGACGTAGGGGAGTTCCTCAAGGAGGCGATGCTGTCCCAGAGGTTCGCTGACGTGGCTCTCTGTTGCCCCGGCGGACAGAGATTCTTGGCGCATCGATTGGTCCTTTCTGCCGCCAGTCCGTACCTGCAGGTCAGTTCTTGAACACGATAATTCGTTATTTTTCCTTTGCGAGTAACGCAACAAGTTAGTCGAGTTAGTTTTTTTCTTATCTATTGGGTTTGCAACTAACTGCGAATTTTGTAATTCAAATTTTTCATTTTTAACATTTTCTAATTCAACCATTTGTCATTTTTCGCAAAACAGCAATTTAAAAAATTTTCAATTTTTTAATTACTTAGTTGCCAATCTAATACGCACGAGAATTTTGCGGGATTATTTGGCAGTTAGTCATAGGTACGTAGATACATCGTAATACGTCAACGAAAAAACAACGAGATTTTTTGGTCAATGCAATACGCGCGGTATCACATGACCACGAAGCAGTTACCAAGTTGCAACGGCTAAAAATAAGGAAACGAATGCTTACTCGTAATAAGGAACATCAATCATCCGTATTCATGTGTAAAACCGTTTCTAAAAAAAAAGCAGAAAGTCGTACACGTAATATCATCCTTAATGCGACCTAAGGAAATACGACTTCCTGTTGTCCACGCGTCGAACGGCACAAGCACCGTGCTTGTACATTCGAATTACGATGCACGCGGGTATTCAATTTAAGTTAGTTGACCATAAAATGTGTTAATTCCTATTTAAACATAATAATAATACGTGGTAGTCATTAATCATCGTTTACGGTGGATGGTAATGAAACGCGCGGCATAGAACAGTTCTGTATGGGAAGAACAGTGAAAGTGAATTCGAATCGAGTCCTTCATAAATTTCCCTTTTGTTTAGCAACTGTAATAAATGTTACCGTGTCCATGAGGTAAGATCTCTGACAGAAGATAAAGACATCTGATAAAAAGCGGATAACAAAAATAAACTTTTACCGAAGTATAATATTACATACATGGTGTAAATCTACAAGCGGGCAATATTTGAGGATCATATTCTATAGCCCAAGATAAAACGAAAATGAAGAGTGACAAAACTGCGTTTGGTCCTTCATTAATTAGTTTTTGGCAATTAAAAATCACCTGATTTTGCGCATACATATCCACTGGCAATAAATTTGAAAAAATTTCGCAAAAATTGAAAGTTGGACGATCGAGTCGAAAACATGCTCAGATATTCTCCTCATATAGTAGAACATTTACCTAGGGTTTCACATTTTTCTATACATTAAATCCCGAGCAGCAGCAATTTGAAGAAATCGTGAAAATTTACAGGGGTACCCCTTTAAAATTTCGCAAAAATTGAAAGTTGGCCGATCGGGTCGAAAACATGCTCAGATATTCTCCTCATATAGTAGAACATTTACCCAGGGTTTCACATTTTTCTACACATTACATTCCGAGCAGCAGCAACTTGAAGAAATCGTGACAATTTACAGGGGTACCCCTTTAAAATTTCGCAAAAATTGAAAGTTGGCTGATCGGGTCGAAAACATGCTCACATATTCTCCTCATATAGTAGAACATTTATCCAGGGTTTCAGATTTTTCTATACAGTAGATCCCGAGAAACAGCAACTTGAAAAAATCGTAAAAATTTACAGGGGTACCGCATCAAAATTTGACAAAAATTAAAAGTTACATATCCCGTATCATGAGAATATTAATCTTCATTAGTGGATACGAAACGTTCCGGTAAAAAAAATATGTATTTTTGGTCGTTGAAATTATACAGTGTAGAAATTAATAGGCGATTAATTGAGTCAACGAAACGCCAAGAATCTATTTAACAGCATGTTATTCGAGATAAGTGGTTGAAGTTTCGGTAAAAGATTCCCGGCCAATCGGATTCCTAGTGAACAAGAAAATAACGCTGACGGGATGCGCGTTATCAAGGCGGCACGCATAATATTAATTATAAAGTCAACCAGCCTGTCTCGATGTGCTTTTTATATTTACGCGTCTTGGCCAGCGGGTAAAATATAATTGATAAGTCGATGGTTAAACACGACTAAACGTGCGATCAGAGATTTTAGCAAACAGTGTCGTTTATTAATCAAACGACAGCTAGGTATTAGCAAGTATTACTAAGATCAATTGGTATAATCGAACCGATATCGGTGAGATAGATAAGGTTGACTGCTTAACCATGTGACAACTTATTTACACATCGATCATAGTTTGTATCATTCGGATGTTCAATGTTTCTTTCCGCGGTATTTAACGTACAGAAAACCGATTCTTCTTGGTGAAAGAAAATTCGTGAGAATCGTGAAAATTTTCACGTATCGCCAGATACTCGGGTAGGACCCTTAATATGTTTTTTTTTCCAAATCTAACATCTGAGGATTCTGAGAATCAACAGAGATCTAGTGTGACCCACTGTGTGCGCCTCATCGGGTATAAATCTTTCTATCTCGCGTTGCACAAGTCCTATCGCGTATTCCACATCTTTGTAACGTTTCTCCCTGTGGACTACAATTTTCCAGTAATCAGTTCGATTGCTCGCAGGTAAACTTGCCGGGGTACTTGGTTGCCTTAAAAATTACACCTTTGCAAATTCACGCTGTGAAAGGCTCTCAGCGTAGTTGTGCGAGCCACTCGGTCGATTTTCTGTTCTCTTCTCTCCACTTTTGCTTCTTTTTTTTTCTCTCTTCTCGACGCGGGAACGGGAGCATTCCCGGACGACAAATGTCACTGGACGTCGCTGCCTGATTTCGGATTTCATGTTTAACCACTCGATAATGAATACTATTTACGGAATAACGTTTTCCTTCATCGCCATTTTTGTCATCGCCCGACTAGATCGCCGTATTACACGCCCTGCCCTGTTACGACTTCTCTGTTACGTCGACGACGAGCCTCGGACAATTAAACATATCGTTTTACACCGTTCCCGGTTTCTTCTGATTATGGGCACCGTTCAATGTCACGCTTCCTGATTGGACCCATATCGGGAGTACCAACGCCAAAACCCGTAGGAACGTGTTCCACGTCTGATATAATTGACGAATGGAATGGAAACGTGACAGGATTGAAACCCGACGAGCCTGCATGTTCGACAAGTTATTTTGTAATTGAACGCAGCGAGGAAAACACTGTCGTTTCGTTTTAACAAGAGTCAGATTTATTTCTCAATTTCATTATCCTATTTTATAAATCATAAGTGTGGAATCCTAGGAAAAAATAAGAATTTTCTACGAAGATAGGAGTAGACGTCAAACGATAAAAACTGGCAGTTGTCGAACAGGCAGTTATCGACGAGACTCGAAAGGGGATAGAGGGTAGGAGCGTTGTGTCATTATTTTGATAATTCAATTGCTTGCTCGTCAATTGAAATCAATTTCGTTTTCTCATTCTTTACATAAAGATTATATTAATAAAGCATTGAAAGATTTTGTGAATTTTATAAGCATACTAAAGACATTATTGTACTTTGAGTTTTTATATTAAACGATAAAATGTTGTATACAAAAGCGGGAGAATTTTGTATATTTTCAAATTGTCAATTTCGAGGATATTCTTCATTAGTGTCAATTAAAAATAAGGAAAAGTAAGAATGGAAGGACTTCTGAAAAATCTTCTCATATAACTATAAAAAATGTAGCCCCGAATGTAATGACGAATAACAGAGCAAAACAGGTAAAAATCTTATCGACAAGCGTTAGAGAAGTCACGTGACTTCCGTAGCCCCTTAAGTGGTTTCTCATGAAAGGTGGAAGTTATCCAAGACACGGCCCGTCAGACGTAGTATCCTGGACCAACCTAAAAGAGATCTCTCGCGCGTTCAGTTTGACGATATTCCTTTTCACCAGTCAACCGATAATTACATGATAGAAACACGTCCCGCGGGTAAAACGTCGATGACGTTTAATAGACGTGCACGCATCTTGATAATTCGCCTCGATACCCACGGGACAGCGCACCCTAATGGTTTCATTTACCGTTTCGGTCTCTCGGAAGGAGTACGCACACGTAGTTACCGCGAAAGAGCTCCTAGCACGTAGGACGCGGCGTACACTCGGTTATGAGAGTTGATGCATGCTAAACGCCGCGCTTGATCCCCGCGATAGTGGCTTACAGACCATTAAAATGCTTGCACGCGGCTATTTTATGGCGGCTGATTCACTATATTCCCAACATAGTGCGCGCCGTCGCGTCTACGAGGGATCCTCATAAACAACTGCCATGCGGACGCGATGGGTTTTTACTTCGGGAAGAATGGCGCGTCCTGTGTACACAGGTACACACGCGGCCTGTTCATTTTTCAACGATATGCAACGTCTCTCACCGAGTCGACGAGATACGGCTTCTTACTTCTCGCGATTGTGCGCTACAACCCACGAGCCCTGTTCGTTTCTTGCGCTACGCGTTCAGGTCTCCGTCGCTCGGTTTTTCTCCGCTCGTCACTTACGGTCTCATCAACTGATTCCAGCGTGGATTATTAGCAACGTGAAAGGACGAAGAAAAAGTTACCTGGATACACGATTTATGGGTTGCATACGCGTATGCAACATGAGACGTTCGAGTTAATCTAATTTTAACAAACTCATATGTCTGTCGGATGCTGCGGAGAAGGTATCTTCACTGCAAAGAGTATTCTAAGTTAAAAGTAGTATTAAAAATGACAGAATTTTTTATAATTCTTACTACATTATTTAAGAATATTTAAAAATTGTCAATTTTAAAGATAATATTTAAATGAAATTAAAAATTGAATTATTTGTAGTATTATGTAAGTAATTGCACGTAAGATATAATCCTATCGAATAGTAATAAAACGATGTTTTATAAACTATATCATAAAAAGTAAGCATAGATCAGTTTTATAAATTTTATTCCTGTATAAACATAATTTTTCCTAGAGCTTCAAATATTGGGAACAGTTTTTTACGTGTCTCAAACTTTTGGGAAATATCTCACGGTTCAACCCAAAGGTGTCGTGGACAATTTCTAAAGCGAAATCTTGAAACATTTTGGTATTTAGGAAAATATTTACCATTTATATTGCCTATCATTTATCCTGTATAAATATTACGGACTACTTGTTATGTATAGTCCTTGTCGTCGAAATTTGTTCGCCTCTCGAGAACCGTGAGATGTAGTTGGTCAAGTGTGCGTTAACGACTTTGTTAGATGAGCGTCGTCTCGAAAACGCGATGATTCAGTGGATAGAACTATCGGTAATCCGTAGGAAGTGGGCTGGTAATAGAGATTTTGATCGCGACGAAACGATGACACGATAGGACGTGTGAGTTTATGGTCGTTTCGGATCGAATATTTGAAATTAAAATTATGTGACCGTGTCAGGTGCTAGGCGGTTTAACGTTCCATACAATTAGTGTCGCACTTTTTGTATCTGGCTTTGCCTTTAACGGTATAAATCGTAGAACGTGCCGCGAATTCGTAGCGAGATGTTGTTTTATTAAGTGAACACCTGGATATCTCGATTTTATGGAAATGATCGGGTATCGTTTGATAAGTCGAAGCTCGGCAACCGTAAAATTACACACGGAAGACGATGCACGCATTGGCACCGGATATCTGGACTATCATATCCCGGAGATAAACCACCGCTTCCCCTGATCTATTCACCTGCAATCATTCTTCCTTTCCCATTAAGATACTTTCTACGTGCTACTACTTCCAGGAGCTGCTTTCAGCGGCGAGACATTTTTCGAGTTTCAAATCGAGAGAAATTCTATTTTAACCGAAAACGATTTCCCGTTCGAGAAATTTTATCCGCATAAAATAATATGTTGAAATTTTTGCGAATTTAATGCGACCCGTGTAACTGCGTTACCTTGTAACTACGAACGAAACACCAGTATCGTTTAGATAACATGATGATAAGGTTTATGGTCACGCATCTAATTAAACCACATATCCGGCTGGCTCACATGACCGTGGCTAAAAGAAAGTAAATGGACATCGGCAATGGGAAACGTGACAAGTCCGTTACACGTTCCTATCCCTCCATGCCCTATCGCGGACGAGCAAAACGTCCATTGAACATACCCGACTAGTCCAATATTAAGTGGAGCAATGTCACGTGTTAAATTCATGGCTGTGACACCGCTGATATCGCGTGCTTTTTCATAATTACTGTTAATTAATAAACCGTCATCTTAGTTGCACAGAATCTAAAGCGATAGCCTGATTTCGAGGACACTAAAATTGGCAACATATCTTCTACGTTACAAATACAGTGAGCTACACGTGAACATACTCATTACATTTTTTTATTTAATTCTATATAAAAAATTGCACATTTTAATTAATTTCTGACATTTATTTCTGCACAAGTATCACAGTAACTCTTTACCGAACCCTTTATTACTTTTTTGTGGCAAACATATCATCACGAAGGAGTCCTTTTCTTTACGTGGTTCCTTTTCACCTATTATTACCTCTTAATTTCCTGTATTCCACCTCTTATTATCCCTCAATTTCATTTTTTCCATCTTTCACTTCTCTTACAGAATTACATTGTACTTTCTAATTGTACTTCAATTGTAAAACCGAATTAAATTTTAATTTAATTAAAAATGAAACTTGAATTCTGAGTCGCGTTATAATTTTATTAAACGAAAGAGCTAAATTACGAATTGCAAAGTGATCGGCAAGATTGTAATTGAATTATTTTATATACATAATTCATTAAAGAATTCAATTGAATTTCTATTTTCATTATCATAGTACATTATTCAGAATTAAGCATGATTAACTGTTTATTCAGAAACTGCAGATCCAGATATAAAAACAATTCCTTTACATGCTGCTATTAGTGGAGAAAAATTGTACAATTGTACTCTCTGTATCTATGTTGACCATATCGTTAACATTCTGATATAATCCTTAACAATATGTATCAAGTGAAAATAAAACGCATGGGTCACACGTATAATATGATAATTAATAGTTTCCTTACCAGTCATCCGGTAATCACTTTTTCCAAGAATATATCAAGCTAATGAGAAAGGATAGGTTTACGTCCGTTTCTTCGGTAAAAAGCTAATAGGGTAGCAAAAAGATACGGGAAATGCTCGTGCAAATATATTCATTTTAATTAAAATAACATCAGAATACACGTGAGGATAAGTAACGTGCTGACCACAAATACTGCACTGGCCTATGGATTAGATAATTGTACCCGTCCGAAGATCATAAGATTCCACGAGATATGGAATCAATACGTTCGTCGGTCTTTCTCCGCGTGCGTGTCTCTTCATCGTCGAAGACGTCGGCAGGTTACGCGTAGAAGGAAAGCTCGCCGCTCTCTAGGGTTCTCTAATGATGGCCATTACTTACGCCTAGGTATCATTCGCAGTTGCATCCCGACGGAAAATTAGTATAATAATTACGCGTTCGCCGGTTCGCACGTGTGAAGAGACCCTCGGATACTTGATAATTTATCTCCAGGTAGCAACGCGAAGAAATGTGTTAAACACGTCGGAAAATCTAAGTTGATTTCCTCCGTGTTAATTGTTGCCCATTAAGGAACAAACCGCGTGGCCAAGATAGATCGGCGATGTATCTAGGCAAATGTAGTATGTAATCTAATTAAAATGAGAAAAGAAATATGAGAACCGTGAATATTCCTCCAACGTGTAAATCGTTAATGCGCGAATTCCCGTTAAGTTCCTGATCCTCTAGATAACGCGAACGCTATCAGTAATTGTCGAGCGGTGAGTGATTTCGATTAAGCTTACTTTTTTGGTGAACCTGCGTATACTTAATCGTTTCTCCTCTAAAAAAAAAACTAGTTTCTACTTACGTAGGTGTCCGATTTTAACGGTTTTTTGGAAACGTGATGTATACGTTACAACTGCGAGATTAATACAATATCACGATAATAAACCACGTATATACAGCCATGTAAATAAACATATAAAATTAAGTATAACACGGTCGCGATGTAAATTCAACGTGCAGGTAATATACGATAAGTAAAGATTTTACGAGATGCGGTACGCGCTGAACGCTACCCGTAAATGCGAACATCAACTAGTCAATGTGAGAAATATTACCGTCTTTGGACATTAACGACCTGTGGTTTAGGTACTTTATGATCGTCAATCCGGTAGCGACCGGGTAGCGACAATAGCACGAGTACACATTGAACAGGTGTAAAATTTTTGAGCGAATGAACTTTCGAGTAATTCATCAAAATTTAATTTGTTGGCTATATTTTATTCAATAATATTTGACGCGCCACAGGATTTACAATATTTCGTCGCGATTGATCAAATTATATTTAAAGAGTTTTAAATTTGCGGTCGCTGTGAAAAATCACGGCTCATGTTTCTGAACACCGCCTCTACTCGGCGGCGATGCAATATGGGAGGAAATACCGTTCCTTTCCATCCACTAAATCGTATTAATCTGCATATACCCCGATAAAGGAATGACAGATGCAAAATATCTCCATTCGAACGATTATCCGAAAATGTTTAAAGCTTCGTATCGGTTTTAATCACCTAACGCGATCGGTTCATTGAACCAGAAAAGAATGACCAGGATACCGTGTCGTCTGTGACCTTTCCTCCGAGAAGCGTCGAGAGAAAGAAGAAAAAAGATAGGTAAGATCCCGTCGCGTATACAGAATTTCAATTCAATTCTCCAGCTGGATGAGCAGCCGGTCACTCGTGACCGACCTCGAGAAGTTGGTCACCAGAGAATTCCGCGCTTGTCTGTCCGCGATCGCCCATAAATATCGGCGCTACTCCGAATAACCCGAGCGACCTTTTCGTTTTCAGGAAATGCTGCTCGCGCATAGCAGAACCTCGACGCACTGCGAGCCCATCACGGTGATCCTCGCCGAGGTGGAGGCGCCGGAACTGGCCGCGATCCTCGGTTTCGTCTACACGGGGAGCGCGACGGTGCCGCGGCCGCGTCTGAACGCGTTCCTGCACGCTGCCGAGGCCCTGCACATCAGGCTGCCGCCGGTTCCCGTCGTGATGACTTGCCCGAAGCCGGACTGCAAACAGGAGGACATCAAGGACGTGAAGATCAGCCCGAGGTACCTACGGTGCGATCAGTACCCGTGCTGCGACCATTGGTATCGTTCGCGACTGGGTCAGGAAGCCGATTCCGCGAGCAAGGAGGAACCATGTCCAATGATCGGGTCCCTGGAAGCTGCGAGAGAAATCGGATCGCTTCCCGAATCAATGAACTTCGATGGGCCGAGATACGGCGCGGGCAGATATTGTTCTACGACCTGGCCCGTTCCCCCTTTCGCGGGCAGCGCTCAGGAAAAGACTGTTCACGGCACAGATCAGCGGCCGGATAAGGACAGGATGAGTCAGTCGGACGTAGGAAGGTATCATACGATCTCCACGGTGCCTACGATTGATAGGATTACCGCGAGTGGACACGCGGAAAATCTTAATACCAGCTGCAACTTCGCCGGCAGGATTCGCCAACAAGAATTCTGTTTCCCACGAAGTTCGCGCGATATCAGATTAGACAGGCAATTGGACCCGCTCGAAACGAGGATGAGAAGTGATCATGTGCGTTCGCGGGCCGCGAGCGAGGAGAACGTTCCGCGGAGAGACGCGTGCGGTGGTTGTTACGAACAGGAGAGAATACCCGGGGAGCGTCTCACCGTGATTCGCTCGCGGATCGGTTCCTGTCAGGCTAAGACCGTGCCTTTGCACTTGCCCGGCCGGGGTAGAGCTTACGAAAAATCGGAGTTCGGTGAAGATTTAACGTGCCGCGAAAACTGTTTCGGTTGGAAGTCGCCGAGAAGGCACGTGGCTAATCGAGTGATAGCTTCGCCGTGGAGGCAGACAGTCAGGCCCTACCATTCGCCCAAGTTGCAGCCGATTACGACTCAGCTGCACGTCGCCAATACCGTAAGTGCTTTCCAGTTGGTCATTGTGTAGTACATGAATAAATTCGTCTTGGCACATGCTTTCGTATGATACAAAAAATATTAGCATTCCATTTAAACAATTGCAGGCCCCCTTTGTTTCTATCAAAATAATGTGAATACAACAACATTGCAATTTGGTGTGTATAAAAAACAGTACTGCTTTTCCCTATTTCATTTTTTCTAATTTTCTAGTAATAGCCTGAATAGGTATAAAAAAGCGTAGAGTGCTTAGTTATAATTATGCAGAAAATCGAAATATCGTAAGAACGTACCCCGTGTACGTACATCCATCTATCAAGGAATAAATAAGATAGTAGCTAGAAACGGTACATCTATCCTAAATGCGAATCATCGATGAAATTCCCCATTGCCAATAAATTCTTGGGTAACACGTGCAGCCTCTCCGTGATCAGCGTATCTCTTTAAAGAGCTTCGGCACCCGTTACCTTGTTACGAATCGAGTAAGCAAGTATTCTGGAAACATCTGGATATCGCTGGAAGGTACCGGCGCTACAGACGTGGCAGGATTTCTGTTTCAAGGTGCCCATTACGCCTCGTCGCGGTACTCCTCGGAATATTATTTGTCTTGTAAACTAATCGCTCTTTGAATATCCGATTGCACGGTCTGGATGCGTCCGGCGGGGTGAAGAAATGAACGGGAACTCGCGACGTGTACCCGCGAGTACGGACGCGTTCGCATTTGCATACATACCGCCGGCTCCGACGCGAATCCAGGCCGAGCGCGATCGTCGATCGGTATCGTCTCGCGAATCGCTGTCCAACTTTGACAGAAAGTAAAAGAAAGACGCTCGATATTATCTTTAATTGCTGTATCGGTTTTCCGTTTCGTCGGTACGCACGTAGCCGGATTCAGGCGGCCGAGCATTTTTCAGCGGGATGATTGGTTATCGAGTCAATTTCCGTACCGATCCGTTGGGATCATCAACTTCCCCGTCATCGTCTTTAATCATTATCTCGAGGTTGATAAGCCAATATCACCTTCAATTTACTCTACCGTTTAAGAACATCCAAACACTCGCTTATTTTGAGAAAGTTTATACGCGCGTGAGAAAAAAGTCTCATTGCTCTATAAATAGATACGAGTAATCGTATCCAGGTTATCGTGACATGAAAAAATGGTTTGATTTTTACCGGCGCCGGCTTGTCATTGATTTACATGGTTCGCGACGTACTCGCGTACACAATATTACCCTAAATCATTCAACGTCTCGTCCGGCAATAACAGCAAATAGTATTCTTAAGCTGATTGTTTCTTTTGATTTATCGTTCGGGTTTTACTACGAGAAGAGTAGAAGGTGCTGCCTTGGATATTTCCTTTCACCGCTTTCATGAAAATTAGAACAGTGGCTGTCGCGTGTAGAAAGAAACGAAGAAACTATTGTTAAGGAAGTATCGTAGAAAATTCGACTGGACGAGTAACTCGAGAAGCTCCTTTCATTTCGACGCCGGATTTTCGATTGCGCAAGCCTCGGCGAATTTGTTCGCCCGATTATTGGCCAGATACAATTACCGATTCCCCGAGACCGTGGCTTCGTATTGTTACATCACCATACGCGGATCTACCGCTAGGATCGAGTTACTAATCTCGCCCGGTAGCAATCGCTATCCTCTCGTTCGGAAAGTGACTTGTTTATACTGTGGCTTTTGATCAAGCAGGAGAGACTGCACTCTCATCACTCGCGATTCTTCGTCACGTCGAAGCTATGACTCGAGGAAGTCGGATTCTCATTTTCCGTTTTATTATCCAGACACCGCGGCGTGAAACTGCTCCTCTTTTTTTCTCGATTCACTCAATGCGAACAAGTTTCCCTCGTATCATTAAGAGGATCTACAAGCGTTAAAGGTTTGTTAAAAGCTACCCTTTTTCAATTGCCTGGTTTCATTAAGATTTTCGTATAATCTAATAACAGTCGGGTACTAAAAAGTCTATTCCACTTTCAAAGAACCACTCTTCATTTTACGTGCACCATCGAGTCCACCGCAGGAAATATAAAAGGTTTGATTGAATCATTGAGAAGAGGTAAAATCCTAACGAGACTCGGAATACTTTTCGGTTTACGAATCAAAGATTTACGAGTAAAAATGTTCGCTTTATTTTTTCATCGCGTGACGACCGACGGGACGAGTCGCTAATGTGAACTGTTAATTAAGTTGAAACCTCTCCGTCTTTTCCATGATTATTTTTCTGTATTAACGTAGAACCTTTCGCAGCTGGCCCATTAAGTGAATCGGATCGAGCGTAAAATCAGTTGATTATTTAACGAAGCTTCACCTTTCTTTCGTAGAGTTTTTACTTGTAGCCCTTCTAAGTTTTGTAAATCCCCGCTGCGAAATCGTTCATGTAGCGTAGCATTCCGCTCTTTTGCTTGGCTCTTCCTCCTCTCTCCCCTTCTCGCTCGTTTGATGATCTCTCGAACATGCTCGGGTCGTTGCATAACATTCACCCGTCTGTACTGCTCGCGATCGTCCTCGTTTCAGATATAAAACACTTATGGAAAGTCCGTGTTCGGCTGGCTAAACTGTTCGCGCGCTTCAATCGCGTCGAATGCAGCCAGCGAAAAAGGACAAAAATATAAGAACTTCTGTAGCGAAATTAAATGAATGTTAGGAAAGAAGTAAATAACTACTATTATCTTTTCTATCGACGATCTTTCTTCTGATAATCACACTCCAAGATGAAAGGAAATGTGTATCTTCGATTCTGCTGTGTTTTTTTACACAGATAACAATACTTCGATAGTTAGGATCTGATATTTCAAAACTCGAATATTTTCTAATTTTGTACGATGAGTCTTGAAAATTCATCTCTATACCGATACGGGCTAGCGATTAGCAAACTGTATCGAGCAATAAAACATGTCGGATACGCGAAACATTAGTTAGTCCAAATGATTCGACTGAAAGGTTAATCCCACCGATGGTTTTACGTATT
>SHCU01000007.1:254699-280841 GCA_004307685.1 Ceratina australensis
AAAATTTGATGAAAAGAAGACACAATGTTTACTAGACGTTATTAGAAAATAAAATTTAATCTGCATACACTAAATTCATACTTCTTTTCTTAACCTCCTTCTCTAAGTTAACTCACCTGATCAATGAAAAAAATGCAGAATTGTTTGACCCCATTTTAAAAACTGTTTTCCGTTCTCGTTTGAACTGTGTAATAAAATCTAGAAGTTTGAGCGCGCACGATNTTATTATCCAACTCATATCTGTACATGTATTTTGTCTGTACATACATGCGTAGAAAGATTGGATGAAATCTAAATAGATTTTATGATTTAAACCTTTTAGAAAACTATGTACCTCTATTAAGAAAAATTAAATATTATTATATACTACCATATATATGATACAATATTAATATTATGATGTTTTCAGTAATACCGTGACCAGAAATGTTTAATTAAAAACTAATTAAAATAATATGTTGGCACGTGGAAAATTGGATGAAAAGAAGATACAATGTTTACTAGACGTTATTAGAAAATAAAATTTAATCTGCATACACTAAATTCATACTTCTTTTCTTAACCTCCTTCTCTAAGTTAACTCACCTGATCAATGAAAAAAATGCAGAATTGTTTGACCCCATTTTAAAAACTGTTTTCCGTTCTCGTTTGAACTGTGTAATAAAATCTAGAAGTTTGAGCGCGCACGATCTATAATCTGTATTATCTCTCCGAGTCATCAACGGAAAAATCGTAAGTATCGTTCGCGTATACTCGACGCGCATATATTTCAGAAAGGTGGTAAATGCGTTTGTTTTCCAACAGTATCGCGGTATGTCCTCGTTCAAGAATTCTGGACGGCACATTAAGGCACTGGCTCGTTTTCACCGCGATTAACATCGCGTGGCATCACCCCGATAGGTAGCCTTGGTGCGCCCGAAGGAAACCGACGCGTTTGTCGCCGATAATTTTGTCGTGTTCACGTAATAAATATCTCGATACCGCGAGAACGGCAGACCAAATATTATGTTTAAAACCAGTTCGCCGTGGTTACCCAAGGGGACTTGCCTCGCCCCGGATCCTTACGCACGCCCGAGAAAAAGTGTTGAAAGAATCGATTTGCATGTCGGACATGAAATACATAGCACGTACCGATCTTCGAACTCCCATTATACGTTCCCCAACGACTCTTCGTTCGCTAGAGTTTCTTCACGTTTGTCTTCTTCGTCAACTGTTCTCCATCGTTTCTATTATCGTCGATTAACGGACCTTGTTATCAGCGAGTAACCAGAGAAATCGTGATTCTCGTGCAACTGACATTGATTTTTATCCTTTACATTTTCTTTCTTCTTCTCTTTGGATTACATTTCCTGACCGTTCACATTTCTCGAGATCGCAACAATAAAATGAAAACTATATTACCAGAGGCCAGAAAGTTACACGAAACGAGTACCAGGTAAAAAAAAAGAATAAGTATCGCCGCAAGGAATATTTATGAGCGCCCAACGAAAGTTTGGTGACAGCCATCAGACAAATTATATCAGACCAGTGGTACAAGTTTGCTCTCGATTCTCTCTGACAGTCGATACATCAATTCTACTGATTTATACTTTCTTGCAATTGCCCGTATCGTACTTTCAACATTTCTAAAGATCCTCCTGATATCTCGTTGTTCTCAAACGTTTTCTTTAACCATTACCTTTTTGAACAAGTGATCGAAAAAATGGTGTTACCTCCGCATTATTGAATTATTTCCGTAATTATACCGAAGCACGTTAACGCCAGAGGTAAGAGAAGAAAGCTGTGTACGATGCGTCAGGAAACTGACGTCGGTCCCCGTTAATTACACATTGTGCAACCGAATAAATCGGTATCGTAACGAGCGGCCACCATGAGAGTTATCTTTGCTTTGCACTCGAACGGAGCGTCGCCTCGCCGGTAAGGAGTCACCGTTGCTCTCTTACAGATCAACGGATTCCGAGAGAAAATCCTCGATGGTCGAGTCGGCCGAGCTGTGCGTCCCCGGCTTTAATTCCATCCATTTTTTGGCATACCCAGCCCGGATGATTAAACCGGCGGATAATTTACGACCGATGACTTTCACCGCGAGCAAGGAACTCAGCGCGCGGGCTCGTTGCGCCGCGAGTAAAAATCATTTCGGCACTTTATTCCCGGCCCGGTATCGCCGATATCGTAACTCGCCGACCGAGGCTTATTACCACGTAGTTAAGTCACGCGTCGCATTCCCCGGCGCATATTTTCTCCCGAGGAAACAAGTTCACTCATCCCGGAGGAAAGAGACGGTTGCCGCTACATCTGGATACGGTTTGACCTCGGATTATTATCTCCCGATCCCTTGAGGAAGATCTACACAAGCGTGGATGAGTGCGGCACCCAGAGATCTCGAGTGCCCTGGGACAGCTAAGGAAATGATGACCCTTCAGCTCGGTTTATTACGAATTCCGTTTGTTGTGAGAAGAGACTGACTCACGAGGAAATTAAACGCGTTGTTCAACTCCGCGCTGTTTACTTTAAATTTCTTTGAACATAAAAAGATCGCTCGTAATTTATTATACATCGCGAGCAATCGGCGCTTAATGTTAAGGCGCCACAATCGAACCCGATCCAAATGATCTTAAGATAGTCTGGTTTTTGCCACGTAAATGAGGATAAATATATAAATAAGAAATATCGTAAGGTAACACGAAAAAGGTAAGTTAGCGCAAAAAAGTACTTTCGCTCAAATTTGAATCAAAGTAACAACATTATCTACCGGTAACTCCAATTTTAAGAAACTTTAAAAATCAAATTTAGCAATAAATATTGTATTAATACAATTATTAAATTTTATAATAAAAATGTTATTGTATACCTCGAATACTTAAAAAGACACCGTGTGTATTTATGAAACATAAATAATAGTAAATTTATTAATAAAAAAATGAATTGATACACTGCTTTGATAAAGTGATATATTTTTAAAAATTTCAATTGCAAGCTTGAAAAGTTCAGTTTTAAAAGAAAGCTCCGGGCACGTAGAATGGAACGTTCACCTCGTCGGTTGTCCATGATAATATTGGGTCAAGCGCTCGTATAAGCCACAGAGGAATCACTCGCGTTTACGTGATTCCATAGAATGCCGATCTACCGAGAAACTGCACGAAAAACGGAGTGACGGGCTTAACATGGACACGAAAACGCGATCCACCGCTGTCACCGGCGTTAGTTATCTCACCCAAGGGACTCGATACGCGACGAGATGATCTCACCGTCCGTTGGAGAAGACTCGACTATTTTCACTGGCTAAACGGTGCAGGTTCCGAGCCAGCCTGGATCACGATCCGATAATAACTTTCTTTAATTTGCTATTTATTTATTTCGCGACCGAGAGAATTATCGGCCTCTCCGACCGAGTGAGTTATGCTCTCAAATTGTTGATTCACAAACCGCTACACAGTTACAAATGACCGGCTCGGAAATTACTGCCGCACCAAATCAATTTACAGCTTAATTTGCATACCTGGGTCGGCTCAGAAATGTTAAAGAGATTCTCTCTGTAAAAGAGATCCCAACGAAAATTACTGTTCCATAAATGTTCCTCGACTTATCGCGATTCTTCTATACTTGAAACTAACTGTCATCTGTGACATAAAGATTAGATCGAATAGGATGTCGCCTTGTCGCAGCGAGGGAAACATTTTACGATCGGTTCAAGTTGATTTTGTTAATAAGCCTGGAGATACGGACGACTGCTTATTAGCGAAACAATTAGTCGCGTTACTTTGTAATCATCGTTCAAGGAGGAATAATTGTACGATAAGTATCTAGCCGGTATTGACGCGTGCTAATCGCTTTATGGCTAGCACTTAAAGCCGGTTTCGTTCCTTCGATCGTCGCTGTAACGTTTCGTTGATAGCTCGTAAATTTTCGTCGGACCACACCGTTGCCAAAAGACAAGATCGTTCCCCCGCGAATAACCAATCTACGCGATAACAATCTGCATTTTGAGGATCTACAAATAATTCACCGTCGAATTTCCCTCGAGTTCATTGACTTTCTAATATCGACATTATTATACGCGGAGGATCGAACAAGCATCGAAACTCGCATAAATACCTGCTTGGCCCGTAATGACAGCATTTAGCAATGCAAATACCGTTTCATTAAACAAGTAAGCGTATTTAGATAGACGTACACGTCCTCAGCGTTCTAATATAAAGTAAACTTAATTATACCGATCCGAGATTATCGGATTCGATATTTAGTTTAGTAGCAGAGATTTCACCTTCCGTGTAAACGATCAGGTAATTTCCTCTAATTTCAGTTCCCTAATTAAACCTTAGACAAATTGGATCAATATGCATCCAGTAAGAAATACTTAATCGACATGCTTGGAATAATACATTTTACAACGTTGCGACATAATGTTTCATATTATCCCGAAAATATTATTTAATCGTATCATCCTGCGAATATTTTAAAGATATTATTACTTTTAAAAGTATTTTATCATTCTAATAATAACTGTATAGCATTCTGCGCCTATCGGATAAATGCACTTTTATTATTTTTGCTCGATTTGATATAGTAATGAGTTGAGAAGGGTGGCGTTTTGAAGAAGACGAGCGAGAGAAGCGAGTTGACGACTTTCCATCGCGTCCCATGGCTCAGAAAATGTCAAGGTGTTTCGCGGAGTGAAAGGACACCCGTACTTATGCCCTTTTTTCGCCGCAATTTACCACCGATGGTATAATTAATAAGTTATTTCCGCCGGCTGCTGACCATTCCTCATTTAAGACGAAATTGATTTGTTCAATACCGCAGCGATTGTTCAATTAATGCGGCCTGTCACCGATCAGACTGTCAATCGCGACCAGAAAAGGAAACTTGCAATATTTCAATCTGCTTCTTTTTCCGCTATCGTTCGCCGATCAGTTTTATTAAAATGGCTCGACAGATAACGGTACGCTCTTAGAAAAGCAAGAACAATGGCAATCGTCCGCCACCTTGCGCGATTACCGACCATTATTCTGATAAGGGAGCACGAGTATCGCGCGGTGGCTAATTAAACGTGAACCACGTTTTGCTGTTTAACCCTGGCGATTCAACTCGGTAATAGAGCCGCTTGATAAACGCGACGTTCCTAGAAGATCTTAAAGACCGTTGCGTTGGCCAGCTTCCTAGAGCAGACTCATCCGAGTTAATTGTTTCAAGCTATTAAGATCCGTGTTTTATTGAACGCCCGTGGCCGCGGAAAGGAGAGATCATGGGAAAGGGTTACGAAAGGAGAGGCTGAGAAAACTGAAAAGATACCTAACACCCTGTAAATTGTGACCGCGGTTAATTAAACCGAATGCCCTAAATGTGGATTACGGGTTCACGAACCTAGACCAAATGGTGTGGATGGAATTTCGTTTCTTCGAGGGAACGAAGATGTCGAGATAAATAAATCTACTGTATGATAGAAGTTACGAGACCTCGAGAAGCGTGCCGTTCTGCTCTTGACAGTTAATATATAAAATGTATTAAGCTTCAGATGCCGCGAGACATTACAAGATAAGGAGTTGATAGATATAATATATCGTTGTAATCAAGTGAAAACTATTTCGTTAGTGCATTTAAATTTTCGTAGATTAAATCTTAAGTATGGATTAATGCGTTCGACTCTCAATTACTGATTTGTCCAATTATACGGAACGATATCTGTTATTGGACACCGATGTAATGAATGAACGTGATTTCATGAGTTTTGCTCGTGACAGTTAACGTATCTTTATAAAGAGTTGAATACTATGGTCAAGTAAAAAAATATTTCTTTCGAACATTTTCGTAGAGAAAATCTTAAAAATAGACCGATGTTGGTTTAGGTTCCATTACTGATTCGTCCAATTATGCGGAACGATATCTGTTATCGAACGGTGAGTTCATGAATGAATATGAATTCATGAATGGTAGCCAGCTTTCTTTCTTCTAATGAATACACGTATAAAGGCATCCATATGCATGCGAGATGCATATCTAAATATACACGTATGTATAGGTCTACGTATTAGCATTGAAAACGGTATCCACTCGGCGCACAGGGCACTTTGCCATCGAACGATTATTCATTATAATTGATTCTATGAAGACTATTGTTCAACGAAATTGGAATTGTCGAAATGATCGTCGCAGTGAAATCATCCTTGTAACTGATACCCTGCAATTGTTCACGCGTCTATTCATGACATCAACCAAAATGTTACGCTATGAAAGTAAGTAGATTATGACGTTCTATGAAGAGAATATTACTTTCGCTTCTAATTATATCCCGGATTTCTTAACTGAGATAATTCGAACCGACAGCAAAATCTCAGTTAACCGGTAACATTGTTCATACGTCTATTTTACTCATGACATCAACCAAAACGTTACAATACGAGAGTAAGTAGATTGTGAAGTTCTATAGAGATGATATTACTTTCGTTTCGAATTATATCCTGGATTCCATACCTGAAATTATTCGAAGCGAGGAAACCGATAGCAAAATCTCGGTTAATAAGTGACATTGTTCGTTCATATGTCTGCTCCATTCATAGCAATATCCAAAATATTATACTATGAAAGTAAGCAGATTATGAAGCTTCGTGAAGATAATATTACTTTCGCTTGATATTATATCCTGGATTCCTTAACCGAGATCGTTCAAAGCGAGGCTACCGAGGCAAAATCTCGGTTAATAGTCGAAGATCCAGAAAGCTTGACTGCCGGCCAATAGACATAAATTGCATTCCTGGTAAATGTTAAGGAGTTCTCATAATCGAGAGTGAAAGATATACATATTTGCTCCGAATGGACGTTACGTAGATACGGATAAGCGTCAAATTAGATTCGAAATGCTCCTGGCATTTCTGTTAATGCAGGAATTTAAACGCAAGAAGCGGCCTCTCAGATGAGAGAGGAGACTGGCCAGACATAACTTTTCCGTCGTGTCACCCGAGGGTGTCTGATGATACGTTACCAGGTTGCTATCGACCCGGTGAACTTCACGTTGCACTTACCTACATGTAAGTACGTGTACATGCACTTACGTTGCTCGTTCGAGGGAGAGAGAAAGGGAAAGAAGTTTATTACCGACGCCAGGAGCCACCGCAACCGAGACGATATTAATTGGAACCGGTTGTACGTGATGAACAAACACCGTGCAGTACCGCAGTGGAGAATTAGAGCAAGGATTTTCTTTCTACCATCGAATCAACGGATAGATTAATCAGCTGATCGATCCGTAGCCCATTTTATTTAAGAATGTACAGCTCCGAAAAATGATTCTAGACTGATTTTTGCTAAATTAACTATCAAAAGTTGAAAATAATCATTTTTTCTCACTTCGTTACCACTTTTTAAAATTCTCCATTAACCGTTGATTTAGCTTCGGCTTCTATTTACTTATTAATTTATTAAACTAACTTAAGAATTGTTAGATCCTATTAAAAGAGCAAATAAATGTCCAAAATTTTAATCTCATTATTGTTTACACAAATGATACTTCACCAGTAGCTACTGGGTAATGACGAGCTCGATCAATTTTTGTTTTTTCACCAACATTTTATGGATTTCAAAGTAACACGAGCACTGAAAAACAAAACATAGACCTATGTTTGATCAGGTATCACTGTCATAAGCTATACATACATATGTACTTGATAAGTAATACGGAAATCTCATACACAATCTTATTATATACAAGAAAAAGCATGTAATTACAAGAAAATTTATTGGTATCTCCAATCAATTCTAATGCTTGTGAGATTAATTAATAGCAGTTTGTTTTAGCACGGATTAGGGTTGCATAAGAGTAAGTGATTAGAGAGTGTCGGCTGTTTCTTCGAGTGAACACCATAGATACCTGAAGGAGAAAAGGAAGAGGTGAATAACGAGAACGGGTCGCCGTTAACCTGCTTCGACCTATGCTGACCATAAGAAGCGTTGACCCACTCGCACTAAATGTTCGTTAATATCTTTAGACGAGATCCACCTTTGACTTTGACGAGCATCCGACCGAAGGAATGGTCGGCTGGTAAATGAATCTCGGTAATATTCAAATGAAGCGAGCCTCTTTAAGGTAAACTGGATACCGAATCTCGTAAGTACCTGGATTTCGTCGATTCGTAGTCGCGTCGCGGCAACACGAACGTTATTAAAATGTAAGAATCGATGACTTTGTGACCGAGAACGAAAATTTATGGCCCCTATAAAATCGCAGATTTAAACTACATATAAGCTGGTTAATATATTATAGTTTTATCCGAAGTTAAGACCAGCCGAGTGTTCGGAACAAAGGGGTTTAAGAAATTTTTGCGATGTATAAAATAAATAATACATCCTTATGCAAAGGTAGGGAATGTAAATAAAATTCAGGGCGTGGCGTGGTTGTAATACAATCGGCATTACCATTTGTTCGGACACCCAATGATCTGTTACGCAGCTTCTTAGCATTTTACATAATTTATTCGACTCCCACACAGGAACAGGAAAAAAGTGTCATGACGACGATGACAACACAATGTACCGCGACGCCAGGATAATTATTGCCGTCGAACGAGACGTAATAAATACTCTATTTAAACGATAATAGTGCAATCAGCGGTTTTCAAGTGATTGTTACCGTTTAATAAATGTAACGCCTGATAAAATAGAGGGATCAACATGAAATCGTATACCTGGTTAGAGACAATGCGATACCAACAAGAGTTATCTTAGTTTATTATGTATTCTAACGATTACGTTGTCACGTTTATAAAATTTATATAAAATATTCTAAAGATGTTGACTAAATATTTGTTCCTTACTGGGAGGAGTTGAGTTTTGTATTGAGTAAAAGTAAACGCAACAATTCGATAAATTGGCGATAGTGAAAACGAGGGTTTAAAAACCAGTTTCGGTTACTTATGTAAGCGAAAAAAATTCGGGGCTCATAAAAAATTTGGATCTGATCGTACGGCCGTTATTAAAAAAAAAAGGTATGATTGGAATTTATTATTGGCATATTCACGAATCTGGGACGAAATTGGAAAAATGATTGTCGATAAACTTTTGGTAGTATAACGAATACGATGGATAAACGCGTAGCCGAAAAGTTCACAAGTACAAAATAAAATTTCTCTGCCCTACATTCTCATTGCTGTAATCTCGGCATTAAGCAGAGGAAATAAATAAAAAATCTGTGCGCCACGGCATCTGCTTGAGGGCAGGTGGTCCGATGCACCGTGCACGTTGAGCAATTTGGCAAATAATGTATAACATCGTTTTGCATTCAATCACGATACACTTAATTACTCGAGCTTTCTCGCGTCCATCTCATTTTAAATTGTTGTCTGCCGTATTGCAATTTTATCGTTCATTCCAGATGCACGTTTTTATGTATGGCCAAAGTGGAATGGCTTTGTATCCTGTCAGTTCAAATAAAAATATGAATACTAGAGACTATTAATAAAAACAAAATTATAATGATGTGTAAACCTTTTCTGTGTATTTTACTTTTTGTAAAACAAAAATTACTTTCAGCATAAAGAATATGATTATATTTTTATTTTTATTTAAAAATTATTCTATTATAACATTATATTATTTCAGCACGCTCCAAAAAATCATTTAATCAAGGATAATCCTACCAAAGAGCTCCCCTTTGCAACAGTTTCGTTTTATATTCATTATTCGATAATTATTTATGCTAAAAGGAAGTGTTTCAACTGAAAGTTGTAGATATTCACTAGTGCTAGAGCTTTTGCGTAAAGCATTCTTTGATGGGATCAATAGCTTATAAAAAATTCACAAAGAAATGTCCAAGCTTTGAATGAGATTCTAGTTCCGACTCTCGCCACAGCGATTTTTCGAACGAGTGACAGCACCTGTCAGTTTCTACATCTTTCTCAGTTTTCTCTGATAACTTATTTATCAGCGAAGATGCAAGAAAAATGTATAAGATCTTTCTTCCAGATCTCAAAGAAATCTACAATATTTAATAGAAACATTTTCGGATAACGCGACAATTCAACTAGTTTAACTTTCATATGTCGTTAATTAATGGAGTGAAAGCAAAATTGCACATAACCTTTCTTCCAGCCAACATCAAACCGTGCAATTTTTGTCTCAAATCTTTTACACATGAATTAACAGTTAACGAGTTATTAGCGAAAAACTTTAAGAGCGCACATTTTAGTTCCGACTTTTGTCACCATTACTTCTCTACAAGTGGCGTCACCATCGACTTTGAAATTTTTAAATTTCTTTTTTCCTGATATTAACCCGTTTATCGATAGAAATGCGAGAAATATGCATAAGATCTTTCTTATAGATTTCTATCAAATCTATAACTTTTGTTTGAACCATTTTTCGTTAGCGCGAAAATTGAATTACCTTTAACCAGCAGGTTATGTCTGCGCTGTGCTTCAGGTCCACATCAGATGTCCACATGCAATTATACAGTTCATGTGAAAAGATTCTGCGTGAAGTTTGTGAAAGTGAGTGAGGTTAAGCGATTTGGCACATGTACGAGTTTTTGCATTACAATAAATATTTTATCTGACGCACGAAAACGAGAAAATCGCCTAAACGGGTAGAAATAATGCTTTTATAAAATGTCATTATTAATTCGTAGCTTCTACCTGAAGTGTCCGATACCGTTTGCACCGTTTTCAAAAGTTCATCAACACTTTTTTAAACGTTACTCGCAACTAGTATTTCAATTGAAAATGAATGAAGCTATTGTGCTTCACGAGGAAGGAAGCAAGAAGTTCGAAATGTCGCTTCGTTACGCAAATCCTGAATTAAACATTGACAGACACTTTAATTTTGAGAGACAAGTCGATGAGCCGATAAACATTTTTCTTCAGAGAATTGACAAGAACATTAACAACTATGTAATGAAAAAGGTCAATCGAATGAAAAAGAAGAGAGATCAGATTTCCATAAAAATCCCAGAGAACAATGTCGAAAACAATAGGATTAAATTTGTAAGAGATCAAACTGTCCTGAATGGTGATCTACCTTGTAAGTCGATCTTAGAAAGTTCGTCAGATGTAAAGTTAATTATTTTTGATACAGAGTATGTATTGAAGCAAAATATACCATTTATCACTAAGATTGAACTACCTTCGAGCATCTTAATTGATTTTCCAACTTACCCTTCAAAGTTTGAGGGAACAAATGTAGATAAAACAAAATCAATTTTTAATTGGTATAGAAGCGAGAAAATTGGGTGGACACACGTGGGAGAAGGTTTCTTGTATGTTCCTAAAAAGTCTGATTTAGGATCCAGGTTAAAAGTGTCTTGTGTACCCAAAAATGATGTAGACTCTGGGCCTGTAACCGAGATCGTATCAAATGATATTGTACAAATTGGGCCTGATCCGTGCCCTTTCGATAATAGACATGCATTTACAAAAGAGAAATTGTCTGGTAAGAGGTATGCAACATTAACTTCTAAATATCTATGTAAGAAATAACATTTATGTACGAGGAAGGATGCTTGAAAAATAATATTTTAGTTTCAGAGTAACATCCTACAATATATTAGCAAATATATATTCAGAAACCTCATTGTCAAAGGATACTTTGTATCCATACTGTCCCCAATATGCGTTATCAATGGATTACAGGAAACTATTAATTCTCAAGGAATTGATAGGTAATAATACTGCTATTTGTTTTTTTATAAACATTAAACAAATGTGAATTCATTCATTAAAAAGAAATGATAAAATCTAAGATCATTTTGCCAACTTAATAATACTGTGTATTTATTATATTATTATACAATGAAAAGAAGAGGAATAGTAATAATGATGTATTCCTACAGGATTTAATTCTGATATAATATGTTTACAAGAAGTAGATGGTAAAATTTATACAAATGATTTGATGATGTCACTAAACGCATTGAACTATGATAGTGTTTTTAATCTGAAAAACGACATGCGTGAAGGCCTGGCAATATTCTACAATCAAGAAAGGTTCGACAAATTGACCAGTAACTGTAGTGTTATGTCGCAAGGTGTAAATTTAGAAGAATTTAATACCATTTGGTCAAAAATTGAAAATGACAGTGTAAAAGAAACATTTATGAACAGAAACACAATTATTCAGGTATTAAAGTATAATAGCATACTACTAATCGCTTCTTTATAATTATTAACAAAAAATATTAGGATTTATTTGTTATAAACGATTATATTGTAGATGCTAGCACTGCAATCGAAAGAAAATCCTGAGATACTAATCATCGGTAATACTCATTTGTATTTCAAGCCAAACGCTGATCACATACGTTTGTTACAATCATATTATGCCTTGGCATATTTGAATTCATTTGCCAAAAAAATAAAAGAAGAGGTAAAAAATTTATCAGATATTAAATTTGTATACATTGAATATATTTCATTTAAAATGATGTTAAATCTTTTAGAATCCAAAATGCAACACTAGTATTTTATTTTGCGGCGATTTTAATAGTACACCACTAGACGGAGTTTATCAATTAATGACCCAGAAATATATAGCAGAGGATCATAGTGATTGGAACTCAAGTTGGTTATTACTCTGCTATTTTTTATAATAATATTTAATATTTGAAATTATGTGAAATATTTTTGTTCTAACAGACCCTGAAGAACAGGTGAAGAATGTATCTATCAAACATAATCTGAATTTATCCAGCGCTTGTGGCACTCCAGAATATACAAATTACACAGCTACCTTCTCTGGTTGTTTGGATTATATATTTTATCAAACCGATTACTTACAAGTTGAGCAAGTCATACCGATGCCAAGTAAAGAAGAACTTACTGCGTACACTGGTCTCCCATCAGTAGTGTGTCCGAGTGATCATATATCCTTGTGTGCTGATTTAAAATGGTCAAAATAAAAAATATGTTCGCACACATACATAGAAAATTTAATTTACATTTTCCTTTACGTTATCTCACTTCGTTTTACTTTCTTTAAAAAACTTTTGTTTTAATAGTATATGGAATTACATGCAAATTCATTGTAAGACTGAAAATTTTGAAACAGATTCATCTTTTGATTAACATAATATATATTTCATTTAGAGTAATTTACATATTATATAATTCTATCAACTACAGCAATTTATAATAAATATGAATTATGTTTGTGTGTATCGCGTTAGTTATTTACAATTTTCAGATTTCTTTTATATAAAAGTATAGCATTTTTTTTAGGGAGCCGCGGTGGCTCTGGTGGCTACGCACGGGGCTCGTATTCCGACGGTCCCGGGTTTGCCGATCCCTGCTTGCGGCCATCCAGGCCGGCACCTGTGAAAGGTAACTTTCTTGTGCTTATCCCAACCGCGGTATCCTGATGGTTTGAACCCCACCTTTACGTCTAACTACTAAAATGTACGTGAACACTGGACACCGACGCTTCAAGACAGTCAACAACTTCCAAAATTGATTAACATATATTCTATACTGCTACTACTATAGTAGTTTTCGAATAGGTTTGTCCTGCTACAAAAACCTCTTTAACTTCTTATAAGTTTATTTAAATATTGTCTTGCATTCGGAAGAATAAAATACGAGATTCTAACTCAACGATTCAGTAATTAGAGGATAATATAATGAAAACTCCCCTACTAATTGTAGGTATACGAAATTGAAATATACGTGGTCCCTCTTATTACGCGTAGGAGTTTGTATCACATTAAAAGAGAATAGTTCGTAGCTTTTATGTAATTTTAATGTACTTATTTTCATAAATTAGACTTTTTAATTAAAAAACATCAATACGCAGTACATTTTGGAATGGTGTACAAAACAATTCTTTCCTACTCAACATATTTAATTAGTTTTAAAATCGGAAAATCAATTATAGTTTGAACTCAATTTTTAAGTTGTGCTCATTTCACTGGCAGTGTTAACTCCGCATCATCATTTAAGCAGTTTAGTAGTACTTTTCAATCAAATCATATAAACAAATGCATCATTTATTTTATTAATTAATTGATATATTGCATCATTAAAAAATAAACGTAATAAATTAATAATCGTAGTAAATAATAGTAGAGCCATTTGTTTTGCATACCTCGCACACAATTTTGAATTCTAAATAACTGCTTAAAAGTTGTCGCAGAGTTGTTTGCTATATAGTAATTGATTCCATCAGTTACAGAATGGCATCTTCCACTCATCTTTTCTGTACCTTTGACATAAATATTTGGCACATATAGTACTCATATCCTCTTTTCCTTAAAAACAGTCAAAATCTTACGCGAAAATATGATAGATGATTTATATTTTTATATCCTACAGTGTGAACAAGTCCAGAGGAAACATGTTAAATAATAATAAGTTAAATTATTTTCAATTTGCGACATGTATCAGGAGCTATAGATATGTACTCAGGAAGTGTAAAACTGCGACGCGAAACTTAACATGACACCTTACTGTAAAACCAATTGTAATGATATTGCTCACTTTATGATATAAAGAGTTGCATAGATATATGCATTCATGATGTAGACAGTTGCACCTGTCTATGTATAATGGCGTAAGCAGTAAGCGTGCTCATACGTATATGTACATAAATGAAATTTTGTTTATGCATCCTTTTCAACTCATCTTACTTCGTATTGGCTCGCGTTTTAACGGAGGTATGGGTGGGTCAGTTTTGTTTGCTGAAGCGAAGGCGAGCCAAGCCTGAGCGCTCGCCTTCTTCTTCGTCCGATGTGCACGGCGGTGCCCCACTGACCGATGCGCCGCGCGACGACGTTGCTTGCATCAAATCTTGATTGGGACCATTTCGATGTTCATACAACAAAATGTTCAATGTCTCTTCATAAATTCTGGCCTCTGGGAATTCGACCTGTTGTAAATCGAATTTTTATTCCACTCCATATTCAAGTTCCTGGTTTACGTTTATTACATCCAATTGACGTTACCTTCGTATGCTTCTTATCGGTCGCATAAACAATGGAGTGGCAACAGACTTCTGCTACTTTTCGACCATGACCATAAAATGTCCAACAACAAATTTCACTGGATCCAATTACATCTTTAATAAATAATACTCTATGGCCAAAATTAAGGGACATCTTGTCAAACAATTCTATATTTTTCAACAGATTATCATCTGACGTACTGCAAAAACAAGCTATTTTATATCCACTTATTCTTCGTTTCATTGCGTTTTTTATGAAACTGGCTTTATCACCTTGTATACGAGTATTTGTTATTATGCCTGTTAACAAGCAGTTTCACCACAGGTTTGGTCGTACTGCTAATTAACAATTGTTCTTCTTTTGGGGACGTGATAAGTGGAATCCTACAAATAGGTTCCGCTTCTCTCTCCTTTTTCTGAAGCGCTTGTTCGCAGGATTCCACTAGTTCACTGATGCAATAATACTTTGCCTCTGCCAGTAATTCAGCCATCTCTGTAGTACTCTCTGGTAACGGAACAGAACCGTCTCTTAAGAAATTTAAAATTGTTCCAAAATGCTTTCCACACCTATCTATTAATATCCAACCTGCGAATTGAATTACTGAAATGTAGTAACAACGGCTTTGAGCCATACATGGGAATGGAAAGTTTCGAGAGTACAGATTTGTTTCAAGAATGATTGAAGCATAATTAGGATAAACTTAAGTTGTTATAAAAATTTTCACCTTCAGGATCTGTGAGAATTTCCATGCGGCCACTAAACATAGCACGCAGCATAGTGTCATGCTTTTGTAGTGTGCCTAAAGTAGTGTAATGTAGGGAACCGCCGATATTGAGCTTGACGTACTCCGACGGATACTTAATATCCGCTTTATGATTTCCAGACATAACGGTAATATATCGCAGCGTTCAATATTGATGTCAATAAATATTTGAATAACAAAAATGCTATCGATTTCTAAACGTCAAAATCGAGATCGTTAACAGAGAAAGAACGGAGCGTTGCGATTTTTGAACGACGGCGCAAGCGACGTATGATCGTTAACGTACAAATATTCTACGTGACATTTATTCGCTTCATCTTAAATGTTACGAGCAGCGAGTCTCGTTGAACAGCACAATTCTCACTACTGTTTCGTGTCTCGCGACTCAACGAGAAAAAATACACCCTGTCGTACTCCCATTTTGACGAGTGACTAGCACGAAGAGACGAGGACTGATTCAAGATACACGCGCAGGCGCGAGTCGATCCGCTACGAGTCGATCGTTTGTTTATTTAAGAAAATGGCTGATCCGTTGGCAAAGTATGGGATTTACATCGATGATCTAAGCAAAATTCGTGTATTGGAACCTGAGGTAGCGAATCAAACGAATAAGCTTAAAGAGGAATGTCAGAGTTTCATTTCGAGTAAGTTTCACAGGAACCGTTCGAGTCACACAACGAGTATTAATGCGTCCTCACTCTTTTAACGTGTATCATCTCATTAACAACGAATTCCCACGAGATTTATCAGTGGACTTACCCCGTTATTACGCTTTTTATTCCTCGTGATATTTCAGAGATTATTAAATGTCTCCCGTGTAAAACAAACGGTATGAATGAATGGCTCGCACTCGCACATCCTTGCTTCTTATAGCACATATGTATAATTGCTGCCATCTATATTGCCGACTTTCAGCAAAATTTTAATTGGGATTTTATAAACAGGTCGAACTTTTTGGTAATTCGAAATTTCTTTATTATTAAATGGGCCAAAGTATTTACTTTATACATAATATTTTTAACTTGTGATTAATCTGATAACTCATCGTTATATCGTATACGACCGATATTGTTGCTCGAAGCTATTTTATTTGTGAAAAATACTATTTTTGCAAATGCACATTTAATATCCATGTACATGTGATTGTATAATAAAATAAAATGATAATATTAATTATATCTATTCGCATCATAAATAATACTTTGAACTTCTTATTATTCTAATAACTCATCGTTATAGCATATTCGACTGCTTTTTTGGCCGTAGTTATCGTCATATAATCATTTATGAAACAGTATTTTTTCAAACTGCGAATCAGCGATTGAACTAAAAAACAAAATGTTAATATTAATTATATTTATTCATCAGAAATCACAGAGTTTCACACGAACGCCGAAGAATTTATTCAAATGATAGATCAAATGGCAAATGAAGTAGAGAGGGAGAAAATGAAAACTATTGGGACTCGAAACTTGCTTCGGTCAGTCGCGAAAGAGAGGGACGCTCAAAAGCAACAAATTCAGGTTGATTATTCTGCTATCTTCATACAATTGTACTGATAGATAAATGTATATTTAATATTTCACTTTACTGAGGATAGTTGAATAAAATATACGTTAATTGCAGGCACAGATTGTCGAGAAGTCTATGGAACTCGAAAGACTTCGTATACAATACGATTCTTTAAAAAAAATCGAAATGGAACAGTTAGAAGCCATTGAACAATTATCGGTGAATTAAAATTTTAATCTCGTATGCCGAAGACTTTTAAATATTTTTATCGAATAGAACAATCGATTATATGTTTTCATAAGGAGTGTAAGTAAAGTTAAAGCGAATAATTAGAGCGACATATATTATGAAACAAGATATTTATACATGAGTTTACGATGAAGTTTGCAATTAAGATAGTGTCGGGGCTTAAATCCTTCTTAATTAGACGGCATCAAATGTACACACATATTGCGAAGGTTTTCAACCCCTGAATAAGAAAGGCACATCAGTAGTCCTGAATCATCTTACATACTGTTTCTATAATATTTATATTTATGTACTACTACTCTTGACAATGTTACCTGTTTTTCTGTAAAAGTTATAATTGCTTCTCTTTTATAGTAAAGGTTCCATTTTTTTTTTCCATATAACTATCGCTTACTAACAGCCGCAATTACATATGAGCAATTATCTAAATGTAGATAACGGTACAAAACTCGAAGCAATCTCAGAATCTTTGCTGGTGACCAATCAATTAATCTAACAACTATATTAATTTAGTGAATATAAGCTTTGTAAGTTTTGCAAATAGACAATCGTTGCTTGCATCGTGTGGTGTTGATGTTACGATCGAATAAATAGTAAATGATAAATGACTGTAAGAAAAACAGTTGTGAATGTGTTCCTACAGTCTAGCTGTTTCAGATGAATCTTATTTACGTAATCATGTAGTAAAACAGATTTTTATTAGTCATATAAGACGAAAAACTGTGTAAGCACATGTTGTAGATATAATAATTTCCACTAAGTGTGTTTTTTAAAAAATAAATAATTTAAATCATTTTTCCACTTTCATCTTACATACTCCTTACGATTAAGTAGTTTGTCTTTCAATATACATCAAATTGTGTGTTTAGATATCTTTAAGTTTAATTTACAATCTTATTGTTTTTCTTTTTATGAATACTGTTTTTAAGTTGTTAAAAATTTACAGAATATCCAATGGTGTGAGAGATTAAAAAGAGAAATTTAAAATATTTTAAGTAAATAGTATTCCATAACACAGAACGTACCCTTTTAACAATAATTTTAGTAGATGATCACAAATTAGCAACGCGTGATACGCAATTATCCTCATACAGTTTACACATTTGAGACTACTCGCACACCCATCCATTCAACCACTATACCCAGGAATTCAAAAATAAACTTTATTTCGTAAAAATAAGAAATGGTATCGTGTTGAATTACAAATATAAATCCTATAGTCTAAATTTATAAATATGTACAATTACATACTGTGGATGTTATCTAAAAACTGAGAGTATATTTTATTAATGTTAAATGGAGCAAATGGGATGATCTGGCATTAAGTTCTATTTAATAAAAGTAAAAAATAAGTGAAGATATTTAAATGTCAAATATTAAAAATCAATTTAGAACTTAAAGAGTGTATTTTAAATAGAATCATTACGGTACCTTATACTATTTGTGAAATCTTATAAGGCTCTGACTTAGTAAATGATTTTAGACTGATTTTATTTATACTTATCTTCTACCTTATCATTACCACAGACTTATAAAGTCAGGTGTCTATTATTTCGTTAATTGTACAGAATTATATTTATATGACTGTCTTATATATTTTGTACATGACATTATCAAAATGTTAGACCGCGTATAGTACACTGTTTGTTAATAAGATAGAATGAAACTGTGTAGAATGACATCATTGAAAATTATTGGCTTTCAATTCAATGCGGTAAACCAGTATTTATCCATACCAAAACCCGATTACAGCAAAATATCATCCTCATATGCTCCAATTCATCAGTCTGCCACCAATAGCCAGCACTAACATACTTTACATATTATCTGAAGTAACTGGTATCGATCACTATCGAGTATCCATTCGAAATTCACAGTTCTATAGAATTACAGAATTTTACATAAATTCACATTCACTCATCTGTTTCCAGAGATTATAACAGTTCATAACATTTAACACAACTCTCACATGGTCGCTTCGGTTTTAAGACGTTTACAAGACTTCATGGCCTCTTCCTGCGTAATGTACTCGTTTCGTTCTTCGGCATGGTCAGACACCGATAATGGTCGCTGAACAGTACTGTTTGTTACAGCATCGGCTGGTGGATTAAAACGCACTATTACTGCCGTCATGTTGTCGCACCCTGTACCGTCTCCGCAAGTATCAGGAGCAAGACAATAGTCAAAAAGCTGCAACATTTATAAATCAGTAGAATCTTCTAAAGATATAAAGGAGAATTTATTCGAACGTTCCGTACCTCTTCGCAAATTTTTGATAATTTGTTATAATGCAAGCGAGAACGAATAAACTGTACGACGTCTTGACTCGACATGAAGTTCCAAATGCCATCGCAAGCGAGTATCATGAATTCGTCTTTCTCGGGATCGATCGTGGTGTGCCTCACGTCTGGAAGTGCAGATATCATTTGCTCTTGAGGTGGTAAATCCGCATTTTGTTTGTAAGCATGGTCCCCCAGCGCCCTCGACAGATTAAGGCCGCCATTCACTCTACCATCGGCTGTAACTTTCCCGCCAGCTTTTACTATACGTGACATTTCTGGTTCATCTTCAGGCTTGTGATCTAAACTGAGTTCAACAGCTTGACCATCTCTACATAAAACGCAACGAGAATCTCCAGCGTTTGCCACATATAATTCGTTGCCTTTTAATACCGCAACAACTGCTGTGCATCCACTGTCATATCCGGGCTGTATAAATTCAATTTATATTTCTTTATTGATAGCAAACAATGTTTTTCCTATACAATCTTAGAAAGTGTAATACCTCTTCTGTGTCCATCATGATATCGTCATCATAGTTTTCGTTATCGTCATCATCGTCTTCATTATCATCAATATTTCCATCTCCATCTTCATCTTCTTCGTCTTCATCCTCGTCACTTTCATCCTCGTCAACATCTTCCATATCATCTTCGTCACTGAAACTATAATAATACAATAAAACTCGTTTTACAAGTAAAAGAAAAAGTTGTTATTGATTTCTACCTTTCTGGAACTCCATCGAACGTTTCATCATTTTCATCGTCGTCATCTTCATCTTCAGAGTCCTCATTGTCCTTTTTCAAGAGAGTACGATACAAAGTAACAGGTGTGATTCTTCTTCTGCCTGTGCTGGTTATTCGCTCCTGCTGTCCCGCATCGCCGTTTTCTACTGGAGTACACGAACTGCTCGATACATTATCGCCTCCACCTTTACTACTGTCCGCATCTTCGATTCGCTTGGATTCCGCGCCATTTAATTCCACTTCGTTCTCGTTCGACTGTGTACATGTAATTTTGCCAGGGCTTGTAACTTTTGTGTTTACATCTTCAGAACTATCAGGCATATCCGCAGTTTTTGTTGCTTCTATATCCGCCGTTGATCCTACTGGTGGAGATGCATGAGCATTCCCATTACTCGTAGTTGAATCGAGGACTTGTTCAGCTTCATTGCTCCCGGGACATTCGGAATCTTTTCTTTCCATTGTACTAGATAACGTCGACCCACACGGCTGGCTAGAACTACTCACATCCGTTTCGTTTGTATTCCATGACGACGAAGACGACGAGCACCCTGCGCCAGAAGAAGAGCTCGCCTTCTCTTTACCTCTTCTACCATGCAAGAAAGGACTCGCCGAACAAGCACGTTTATTACATGTTTCATTTTTCATATTTTTTGACGCAGGATTTGACTCCGATTGATATTTTGCCATCACTTCTTCTAATGGCATCGTTGCTTCCATACAAAGATTATTAACATTTTCTTCTTCATCTATGTACAACATAATACAAATATTTCAACACAAATGATATTTCAAAGAGGAAAATGTACACTTACCAGATTCGTTTACATCATCCTTTTTCTTATCCGCATTAGTCGTCTTTCCTGCGATCTCTTTGAGAATGCTAACTACCTCGGGTTTTTCAAGCGTGGCATCAAAGCCTAAGAAGGCATCGATTAAAGCTTGCTTAATCTCGCCTTTCTTATACGCTTCAGTTTGTTTAATGAACTCTGGGAGATAGCTCGCACAGTAGATTGCTACTTCGTCACCACCATGGCCATCGTACACAGCGAATAATGAAACATCCTCATCGAAATCTATGCAACAATTATGTGCATCCTACAAATATATAATTAAATTATAAACATATAAATAAGACCTTATAATATTTAGAATAATATCACGTCAGGCATATTGTACGAATAAGGTTATTTCCTACATTACTGACATATAGATTGATATTATAATCAATCGTGAATAAACATGTTTTCAATAAATAGGATACCGGTTATGGTATTGTCTACAATAGAATACATTATTTTACAGAAACACAAAACTTAATCGCCTACAGAGTATTTGATAAAATTCTTAATTTATCACAATATCTTGCAAAAAGACAATTAGTGCATAATTAATTGAATAACTCAATCAATAGAGAATATAATTCACCGTGCATAACAAGTTTGACGTTGCTCTATTTCTCTGTGCCTAAGGTGGAAAATTTACAACGTTGATAAATTAAACATATACGAAACAATAACAAATCGTTAGTCGTGCACGGGACCTACTAATTTTTCTCGAGTGAAAGAACTCTCGTTTCGGAAGCAACTTTGAACCGTGACAATGATTATTCTTAATTTTGCAACAGTACTGTTTTGTTCACACGCGAAACGTTTCGGGCACACTCTTATTACTATCAGCACAGTATATTTCTCGTTCTCGAATCGAATCGACTGAATTTCGCGCTTCGGAACGTAGACCGATTGTATATCCCCGATAGATCAAAACGAGTGTCGTAATACCCTGGCGAAACGGTGAACCGGCAAACCGTTCTCTGACCGAAACGAAACTGGGTAACGGTGCACTGGCCGTTCGAGGGTTTCAGCTTACCTCTTGACTAATTCGCCAGCCTTGCATGGAACTCGCGCCGAATGCGACACTCTTTCCCACTTCGTCGCTCGACTCTTTCTCCGTAATCGGCTCTGACAAGTATGCACCCATTTTCGTTTAAACCGGCGAACAACTCTGTCGATTCTATCGCGTCCGCGTAAATAATCACAACTTCTCGGTGAAATTACTATTCGCAAGCGCGGCGCACAGTCGTTAACTAGCCTCCATGACCGGTTTGGGTTTCTGTTTTCCCTGCGACGCTGCTGCCACCTAGTCCGCCACTTTTCTTATATGTGCACTGCGTTTTCGCGCTAAACATTCGACTTTCGATTATTCTCGTAACTTTGTGTCATGGAGGCTCTGTCGTTACAGGATGACGTTCAGTGTTATTCCATTGAAAATCTACGTTTCTCCGAAGAAATGTAAGTTCTTTATTAATTATATAACGTTATAATATAACGATTTATTGCCTATTTTATTTAAAAGAGACGTGTGTTATGTTCTTTTCTTGATATTCGGTTTAGCGTATCATTTACATCATTTATACGTTTATTTGACTTTATACTAAAGGATAAGGTTTGCATTTTGAATTAGGTTTACTATGTTAATAGGGAACAATTGTTTTTATCTGTGACATGTCTAAGATACGAACGTATGTATATTATCTAAAGTACAGATTATGTCTAAGTACTTTCCAACTATTATGAATGCAAATGATAATGGTTCGCATTCACGGCTATTGCATACGATCCGGAGTAACCTCGTTTCCGGATACTCGGATACTTACTTCAAATGGATCCTCTCTTTCAGTAAATCTGTCACGTTTTTCGCGTTCCTTACCTTTTCCTACTCTTGCCTTTGGAAGAACAATCACTTTCTATATCAAATTACTTCCTAATATATTAACGTTTTTTGAAAATGAAATTCGCCATTATGCCAACAAGGAATCATTGCTACATTTTTGTTATAATATTATTCAATAATATGGTAATCTTATAAAGTATGTAACTTTTAATGTTGTATGTATTTTGGAAATATTTGCAGATTGATGTTGTTAAATAACATTTTAAACGTACCTGTAGAACATTATGTGGTAACGTTTACAAATTCATATAAAATCAATATTTTGAGTATATTGATTAAACGTTTCTTGCATACTGAGTAATGTATTACTAATTACATGAAATATCGAGAAATGTATATACATGAAAGTTTACGTAAAAATTTATAAGGGATAGGTAAGGTACAAAATTACTTGATACCTATCAGCTGATGATTAGATGAGTGTATCTGACAGGAAGAAGAGAGGCGATGCTAGATCGTTATTCAAGTTGGATGTATTCAAATCTCTGTTTAATTCCCAGGTCCCAGAATTCATTCTACCCTATTTTATTTTAGATTCGCTAGAACTGCAATTTTTAAGAGTTGCACGTTCCAGTAGGACCGTTAAAGAAATTAAAGTTTTGGACAGAGAAGATAAATGTCATCCTACGAGTGTACCAATAGCTCTGTCTACTTTAATGATAACATTGTGCAGACTACAGATACCGTATGATCTGGGTGATCCGGGGAATGGTGCACCCGGTCGTTGAGTTTGGGGTGGATGCCGAGGATGGGCTTGTGTGTTGCGTGATGGTCGCCGTTTATCGATTCGTGTTACGCTGTGAGGAATGAAGCCGCGGCTAGCTGCTCTATGCTGTGGCGCCGTGGTGTATCCTTCCAAATCTTTTCAAGAGATGCATACATGATTCCAAACATTTGTATATGGACTATGAATACATCTATGCAAATCGCGTTTCGGCAACCAAAATGTAACTTGACGTAGTTATGGTTCTTACGAACGTCTAGTGCGGTCGTCAAGCCAGTATTCATAAAGTAAATTGATAGAATAACAGTTTTAGCTATAAGTATAGAGCGTCTCAAAGAAACGTTGAAATCCTTTCAAATCTTTTCAAGAGATCTATACATGACTCTATGCATTTGTATATTTCCTATGAGTGCACTTATATAAATCGCGTATCGGTACCCAAAATAGAAATATCAAATAACGTTGTTATGATGTTTATAAACGTCCACTACGGTTGTTGAACCAGTATTCGTAGAATAGATCCATAGATTAACACTTTTAGCTGTCTTAAAAATGTATTGCGATGTTCAGTGCTTCGATGTATTCATAAGATCATTCGTGAATTTGCCGAGGAAATTGGTAAATCAATCGTGCATCGAATCGCCTTTTTCGTGGAAACCTTCGTGTATTTCACCTCCTATTCGATATTAATCATGTTTAGAAATTATTAAAATATTCTATGTTTTAATGTATTCGTTAGATTATTTTCCTTGAGGCAATTGGTAAATCAATCATACACTGAATAGCCTTTTTCCTAGAAACCACATGCATTTCACGTTCTATTTGATAATAATCACGTACGCTGCGGCGAACCCGGGTCCGCATGTATAGATGTATGCCATGAGTATTCTAGAAATGCATGCCGAATCGAGAACTACCGCATCTACATAACAAATGCGGAAACACATGATTGCTATGCGCGATTAAAAAATGTCTGTTTCATATCATCTGTTTCCGCAAAGTTATGACTGAATTACTTACGGAACAGGAAACAATTCCTGAATTCTTTGAAATATAAGCACTTCGTATTATTCGTCATAATATCTAAATATTTTATTTCATGACTTCATTATTTATTATTAGCGCATTTTTATCCATTGTATGTAAAGATGTCTTTTATTCTTCAGAGATACTTACGTGCATTATACATTTCATGTTCTGTATATTTTTGTACGTTATCTCCGGTCCATTTATAATCCTCAGACGAAACCCGCAGTGTCGGTGAATAATTTAATTTTCGATTTATAAGCTTTTGATCGAAGTTTCTAGCGGAGGAGGTAGTATATACGTCGAGGCAAAGCAATCAGTCTATATGTATATGTACGCGAAGAGTTAATCGTATCACCGATAACTCAAATCTGTAGTCGTGTGAAATCGATCGTGCAAATTGTGCGTTCACCGGTCAATCCCGAATCAAGGTTTTCAGTCTAAATAGGTAATAATACAACCGGGCGCACTGTGTTTTCGTAATACATCATTCCTTTTAACCCCGCGGAATCGAGAATCAAACGTTTTTCAAAACGAACAAAGAAGTTTTCGAGGATCTTAGCCCAGAGCGTTAAAATTACGTGTCATCTTTCAATTTTCTACACTATTACGTATGAATGCGCGTATTAAACCTATTACGTTAACGAACTGCAATTGAAGCTGTCTCATCATCTTTGTCAAAACTCCATAAGCACTTCATTACTATTTCGCTTCTTAAATAAAATATGATCTTTCTCATAGTATTACGTACAGCTCGGGACAATTATCCTCGGCCTTTCTTGTAGAGAGATGACATTAAAAGATAAAGATAAACATAAGCTGGAACTAGCCAAGAATAATTGTACACGTTTCTTGAAAAAAATCTTAATGCGAGCAAACAATTTTTTTACAGATTCCTGTGTTTCGCGGGGGAGAAGAAGAACTGTGGCCAAGTGAACGCGAGTATATCAGTGATCTCCGCTAAATAAGTCAACCTCTCGTTCGAGCCGTTATAATTAACTCTCGCCTTTGAATTTTCCGCGCTCCCTCGATTATGTGGACGTACACGTGTACGTTTACACTCGTGTGCGAGAAGCGCGCAGGGGTGGTCGGACGGTCGGAGCACGACGCGGGGAAGGGAGCTAAAGTAGGGGAAGAAGTAGCGAGGGTTTACGGTGGAGCAGATAGGTGTCGCGTAACCGTGGCGGAAGGGGGGG
>SHCU01000007.1:281937-315871 GCA_004307685.1 Ceratina australensis
GCGTGCGCGTGCCAGCGCACGAGCCCGCCAGTTCTTCAGCGAGGCTCGGAGAGGCCAGGTCGACCCTCTTGCAACCCTGGCTCTGTTCTACGCGATTCACTGAAACGCACGTACACACGGGCGCGTGCACGACCCTTGTCCTTCGACCGATCGTGCCGACAACATTTTCCCGGGTACTCGTCGGTAGCTCGAAGTAAGCCGCGCGAACACTCGTTTCTGTGTTTGACCCGAGGAGTGAAAAGGCAAGTCGTGCCAGTCTCTCGTGATCGTTGTTATTGTGCTCAAGCTCCGTTCAAGCACCCTGGGCCCAGAGTGCGAATCTAGGTGATTAAGCATACGTACACGTTCGACGACGCCGGAGGTGCAGCTATCATCGGAGCATCGTTAATGACGGAATCTCGAAGATAAGCAACCACCGTGTGTGCGTCCGCGTCCTAGTGACCTGACCTTGGGTCGGCCCGACCAGGTGAGCACGTTAAATGTTCTCGTACGTACGGTATACGTGTATATCTATCTATCTGTATATACGTACGTGTACGCGCGAGTAGGCGGAAATATCCGCGAAGAAAACAACGATCGCGGTTTTCGTAGCCAGCTGTGCGTTTCTCCTTGTCGCTCTGACAGCGCGTACACCGCGTTGCGTCGAGATGGAAAACGCGATGCGAAAGGAGAGACATGATTCGGGATAAAGTTCGCGCTGTTACCGCAACACCAACACAGGTAAACGCTGCTCGAGCGCTTAACGTGTGAGGTGTGTGTATACGTTGTACACCTCTGGGTTGGTTTGTTTGGATAAGAGGATTCCAGGTTGAGTGTTTGCCGGTCTGCATCGTTTCCCTCGATGTTCCTCCTGTGTACACGTCTCGCAATGGGGTAGCAGAACGTTGTACCCCGATATGACAGCCATGACTTTCGAGACGCGTACGATGTTACGTCGAATTAAGTAGTTCTCGTAATGTTTTAGAGTTTAGTTGTTCGTCGTGTCACTTTATCTTACGAAATTATGATTCCTCAAAATCATACATGTTAACTTTTCTGTGATCGTGTATGATTCTCAGGGAACTAGAAAGAATTTCAAGTAATGAATCTTATCCAAGGCGAAGTCGGAGGTGTTTAAATAACGAAGTTTTACACAGTTTTTAGAGTTTCGACGTATCGCGAATTCCTCGCTAAGAGGTAAATATTTACGATGTCCGTCGTACGAACGATGCGTATCCGAACAATAGATAACATTTCTATTACGAACTTATGTGTACGGCAATTGTACACATTGTATTCTCCTAGGGAATGGGTTTGCGTAGAATAATTCATCGTTACAGACATGAGTTATTTCAATGAGATTTATAAATCCCGTTTAGTTATGATTTATTTGTTCTTAGACGTGGAATATACGTGACCTATAGCGCGATGAAATTCTCGACTTGTATCTTAAATTAAAATATTTTTCACGGAAGCAATTCGGTTGATTAACCTATATCGTACATCGCGTGTCACTTTGTATGGTATGATTCATCTCATCTCATTTACTTGGTTATTGCAGTAGAATGTCCGATTATCATTTCTTTATCGTACCTTGACGGGAGTGCATACGATTGTTTCTTTATGATATTGAAACGAAGTGAGTACGCTGTAGTAGTCACCGCATCGCGCCGGTTTAAAAAGCCACTTATACTACTGCGTTCTCGCTCCCTTTGAAGGATGTACGCGTTGAATGGAAGATCCATAGCAGTTAACGAGTTAATTATTTATGTACTTAAGAGGATGATTCTTTAACTTCATTTATGGGCCATTGGAGAATACGCAACGTTTTGTTTTTTACAAAACTGATAGTTGTTACAATGAAATTGCAACAATATTATTTTAAGGAAACAAGTGAACAAATGCAGGCTGCTTATCATGTAACAACTTTTCGTTTTTGGGTTCATTTATAGATGCTTCAACAAAAGATGTTTAGATAGATGTTTATCGTCGTATAATTCTGATAAAATACGGGCTTTTAGTAATCCCTTGAGAAAATTGTAGAATTAAATTAAACGGTTCATAGAGAAACAAACCTGTTCCTTGGTAGAAAAGTGTTCTTTATTCGCTGCACGAATTGTACGCGATTTTGAATTGAATCGGTCTTTGAATATCAAGCTCGGCGACCGGTTTAAATTATTCTACGGTCGTGTAAGCAACGATTATTATATGGGTTTGCTCCTTGCGCACGATTCCTATTCACAATGCTGAGTAGAAGATTATTTAATTCGAGATTGTCGAGTCAATGGGGAAACGCGTCGGTAGAAAAAACAAACGTTGAAATTCACTTTGTTACCACGTCGGTTGTAATTAGAACGCAAGCTGTCGACTTTTCTTCTTGTTCCTTTGTTTTCAACCAGTACGTAAGAAACCTGAGTAAAGTCGTTGAACTCGAAAAGCTGATGAGCCCAAGAAAGCGCAAGAAAATTCCACGTTGCGCCACGATTTTTTAAAAGTTCTCGGTGCCCCCTGTTGTCCGCACGTGGTTGAAATTTCTAATAGAGATTAATCGTTGTTGCGAATCTGTCGCCCCGCGGACTAAGAACCGTTTCATTCGCATGTTCCTTCTCTATTATTACCGACTAGTCATGCGATATAAATTAGACGCAAAGTTGAATAGGCTGTCTACGCTTAATCATAATACACGGTATTATTTACGCGGATCGTATTCTCCTGATTTATGCATGTAGCGATGGAGTAAAACGCTATCAACCCACAGCTGTGCAGCGAACTAGGCTCAACTGGGGAACGGTATTGTAAGGAGGAAATTACATACTAGTTGGATTATCAGACGTTCGCGAATCAGTTATTTTCACGGCTTTTTCACGTTACAATTGTACATAATCGGATTATCGATCCGATTACTAGCCGGAGGTCTGTAATTAGCATTACGTTCAGATTTTACATACATAGATGCCCGCACACCCCGCGGTAAATTTTACTTATCGCGATGCTACACCGCGTTTCGTGTAAACCGTGCATGTACCACCGCTACCATAATTGCGACACGGTAACATCGATAGCAACGGGCTTCGAATAATTAATTTTCTACCGGTTTTCATTAATTCTTCGCTCGTTATTCGCGGAAAATTTTAATCTACTCCCATCGAATTCGTATGCGATTACGCACAGCTGATCTTGCCAATCCCGCACTTTCTCTCGTTTATTAACGATTTATATCTGTGATTTCAGATGCCAGATTTATTAAACAGATATTTGTCTCTCTCGTTAATAAATCCCCGCTAATGAGTCTTAAATTAGCCCGGAAATTAGATGTAAATTACAGTGATTAATTCACTTTAGTACTGGTTATTCATTTAAGTTTAAATCAAACTGTGGAGAAAATAATATTTTCTGAGAGAGAGAGCGAGAGAGAGAGAGCGAGAGAGAGAGAGAGAGAGAGAGAGAGAGAAATTGCAGGTGGAAAGGATTATTTGTGTTCAGGCGAGTCTGATTGTACGTTTCTGCGATATCGTAAAGTTGAACGACTAGCTAAGAACAGTCACGATTATTTTCGATCGAGAACTAGTTCACAGGAATATTTAAAGGTATGGGAAATATTTAGGAGGCTCACTCGTGCTTGGGAGATCGTTTACGTTTTACGTAAATGTTTCATTTACTTTTCTACAATTTTTTGTTCTCTCGTTCGATCCTTGCTGTACTTTCTACTTTACGACATTTGTGTCGATGAATAAAGATTAGAAAAATCTGTTTAGTACACAGTAACTTAGATTTCTTGCAAAAATATGAATTCAAGCAGTAGACTCTTGGCTGATTTTATTGATTCAGTTTTAATTCGCGCAAGTTTAACCTTAAGCAAGTTTAATTTTGCGTTGTTTTACGAATTTATAACTTGTCTCATAAAATCGATGTCATTTCAGGAATGATTTCAAAAGTTTCATAACTATTTGTCGCTCGTTCAATTTCGCTGCGTTTATTAGTAAATGTTCGAATGCTAATGGCGAATATTCATTACGCGCGGGCACTATGTTTATCGTAGTTATTACACGATTCAGTTACCGTTGAATTATGATAGGGCACATTAAAACGTGAGAATATTCTGTCTACATGGTTACGATAAGTAATTTCGTAAACTTTGAATCATGAGTTATAAACTATATTAATTGGCATTAATAATGACCATCATTCTACAATGGCTTATGAATCTAACAACGTGTATTCCACTAATATTAATGGAAATTGTAGCCAGAATTTACATACCTCGAGAACGCGTTATAAATTTATACAAATCGGCGAGGAGCTTATTAGTTCCGCAACTTGACCGCGTTCTCAATTAATTCGTGATAACCGACGAAGGTTTAAGATCCAACGTAAGGATAATTCCACTCGAAACTTTTTAGCAATGACTATTGCCAAGTTTGACAACACAGCCTATATCCGGGCTGAGCCTTATATACTATCACGCCTCGTAGCTCGTCGATTCTCACGCAAACGTGCCAAGCTTCAACACGTGGTTTCCCTCGAACTGAACTAAACCGAGTGTATTACTTTATATCTCACCCCTTTCGAGTTAAGCCCCCGGATCAGTGTCTCCGAACGCTTTTCAAATCGCGATCCTGTTTCGGAATAGTCAATTACTCCTCGTATGCGTTTAATGAAAAATATAGACGATCTTCACGAATTATTTTTAATGTAAGCCTCGGCTCGAACAAATATTCAAACTTCGTAAAACGCGCGTACCTTTCAGGTACTCGCTCGCAAAGTTGTTTTGTACGTGTCGCGCGATCGTGACACTTGAAAAGTAAGTTCGTTCCAATCGAGGATCGAAATGTCCTCGTGATCCACGTTACGAGATTATCCGTGTCTTTTTGCCTCCGAACGTGCCTAGTGCCGCGGGATACTATTTTCCAGTTAAACAGGCTATGCCAGAGGAATTTGAACTTCGCTTTACAGTTACTTCGATATCAGCATTATTTTTATCATCTTTTATCGACGACATCATTATTTACACCTTATTTGTAACAATTTTCTTATCATTATCGCACTCATTCTTTAGGATTATAATATATCTGTGCCACGCATTCGTTTATTACATTCTGCTAAATTAACTGTGATTTGTTCCATTTTGCGTTAAACGGGTCGACTTCCATAGTAGCGTGACAAGACGGATCGCCTATTTACTACTGTTTTCCCAAAGAGATACCTTTTCATGTAAGTCCCGTAAATCCGTATTTTGCACTAGTTTTGCCTGGTTATCGATAGAACATACTAGAGGACGTGAAAATTTTACGAGAGACGTTAGATAAGTCACGTGGCCAGGCTAGCCCCTTAAATGTAACGAAGATGCTTCGATGTCGTTTGAAATGTAGTTTTCCGGGTTTCCTCGCTGCCTACAGCATAGGATAGTAGCATACGTGTGGAGCATCGTTCCATGAATTTCTGTATTCCAGCCGGTACCGGGATAGGTTGGCAGCGTAGAAAAACGATCCCTTAACCAGGTGACAAAGTGTGCTGACGTTGCCAGCGGGAATACCCGCAGCTACTAGTTGCAGTGCCAGATACCTTTGGCCACCGACGGAACGAAATAGCCGTGGAGATGGCGAACTCCCGCGTACTTCGGGAAGGGTCATTAAAACTGTCTCCCGGATGCCTCTTGGGCTCTACTCCTCGGCTAAAGTCTGCTCGAGAACCTACCTATCTCGTCAGATGAAAAGCCTTCGATTTATTTCGGCGACCGCGTTCGACGTCGCTTCCCTGTTTCACCGAACGCTTGTACTTCGTTTATCTTTGCCCGAAACTTTTCTCGCCGCCGCTATTCAAATCTGATTCGTTGTCTGATACGGGCAGCCGAGGCTAACTTTCGGTATCGCGTATTTCACGGAGAAGGTAGAACGGATCGACGCTTCTATTCATATACATAAGGTGAAATTTTATTACAGCAAAAATTCAAGATTTCTGTTTCGATGGAATCAGTGAATTTTCGTGAACTTTTTAAAATTCTTTATTCGCCGTGGAATTAGATTTCTTGTTAAATTCTCTCTGAGAGATTCCGCCAGAATGAAAGTTGGAACTTGGACTTTTTGAAATCCAGGATGAAAGGTTTTCACTTCCTCTGATGAATACGGAGTCGTTACAGACTTGTTGCGTTACGTTCATAGCGATTTACTGCACGCGTTTATTTCGCGTGTATTCCCGCTAACACGGTTAAATATTTTATTATTAGTAGGTTGAATGCCGGTTATGAAAAGTGGATCATCGCGAGTAATTTTCTTAATTTTCTTCCTGTCCCGTATTGGGAAATGCCTGTCGTTTGCACCCAGCCCACGGTCTTCAAAAGTGCGACACTTTCGTTGATTTTTTAGAGTGCCCCTTTCACGCGGTCTCTCCCTGGTCCGCCTCTGCTTTTTTTACCAATTTAATGATATTTTCGTCGCAAGCGTGCTAAGTAATTATCCAGAAAATTAAAGTACATTAAATTTGAAATACATTACCCCTTTGCACTCGAGAGGCGAATCATAAATAAAATATATATCATTGATTACATTAAATTTAATTACTATAAAATTCATCGGTTAAATCTGGAAAATGGTTCATAGGGTGTTCGTAAGCTTCACATGGCTTCCATAAGACTTTTATGATTCCTGCTCGCAATTCTTCGCAGAAATGTGATTTATTCTTATTGCATTCGATGACAAAACTGTTGATCAACCGAGCGAGGGATCGACGTACAATTCGTGCAGTTTATGATTTTAACAAATAAATGGCTATGAAAGTGAGTAGCGAGAAAAAATTGGTGAGATCGTTTCCGGGTCAACAGTGACTCACGGCGAGATTTCTTTAAATCCAGGAGGATTCTTCGGGGTGAATGACATTCAGGTCAGCCGAATGCACCGTAATCCTTCGATTTTCTTTGCGAACCCCTCGGAGAACACAATGCGGCAGAGGTTTGGCGCAGCTTTCGTGGTTAACGCGAATCTTTCCTCTCTCCTCCCCGCTAAGTCCCCGACGCGTCGCGGGAATTTTTCTTACAATTTCGTTATGCAAGGGATTCCCAGCCAGGAATTCGTATCACGTTCAGTCTCACCTCGTGGCCCTGATATATTTCTTCGTTCCGCTTCAACTTTAACGGGACGGTTTTTATCAGTTGAGGACTGGCTGTTTCGCGTAGACTCCTCACCGCGGAGACCTGCCGCGGCACAATACCCCCGTTCCCTTATTTTCTGTTGTCCCGATAACAGTTACGCTCGACCCGTCGTGCTCTTCCAGGATTTCGATCAATCGATATTCCTAATAGTTGACAGCGTCACGAACCATCATCGTTTACGGCTGCATGAGCCGCAAAACCCCTGACAAAAGTTTAACATGTATGATTGATATTTGAAGTTTTGTTTCATCGCGTCATCATATTCTATAAATGAAATTAAAGTTTAGTCATTCAAAAGAACTCAACATGTAATCCCTATTTTAATAGATTCTTTAAGATCTCTAACATTTTCTTATTAATGTGATATTTCATCGTTATTAAAATTTCAATGCTTTTTTTATTAGTGTCATATAATGGCTCGCGCAATCTTGTATTTGCCTTCATGATTTGTGGAATACCGTTGTAAGTTGCGAATACCGCTATAATTTGCATAAAAACTTACTGCAACTCAAGTGAGTTACAATAAGTGATTGTGGCAATTGGATTTGAGGGTGTGACGTATCGGGCGGCGTTCAATTATTATGCCCCAATATTAGTGTTTCTAATATAATTTCTATGTGTGACTGTGCGTTTGATAGTCACCTGGATTACTTCCTGGATTTTGATTGCATGATTGTGTTCACGCGACCGCCGAGACCTCATTGTATGAAAGAGGCGTAAACGAGGGATCGATAGCGCGATGGAAAGTGACGATTATGTGAAGTGTACAACATAATGTCGATGTCAGATAAGAACGCGACGTTAAACGAAGGTTACACTTTTCAGCTTAATCTTTAGGTTAATTCTCATATGCATACTAATCTCATCTTATACTTACTCTCATTTAAACTATACGGGGCTAAGGTTATTTTTTTATTACCTTTTCAAAATCAGCAGTAACAAGATTAATTATTTCGTTCGTAAATTTTCATTCGTGGTTTTTTCATACGTGCTTTTTAATTTTCATTATTTTCATCGTATTATAATAGACTTCACATTTCAGTGAAAAAACCATGATGTTGTTATATACTTAGGCACTTCGCGCTCACTGTATAATTTACTTTTATGTCATTGAATTACGTTTAAGCGATACAACCGAGAAAAGCTCGTTAAAAAAATAATAATGTTTTTTTTTGGATAAATGAGATAGGAAAGTTAGTCCCACAGCGTTGCAGCCTGTTTGACATTTAATATTGTAAAAATGTAGCTCGAACAAAGATTGCCACGTAACTTTTTTAATTCCGTCGCGATTTTTACCGGTGTTTGCTTGACCATGCATTTTTACGAGATATCGCGTTATTAAAAAATTTTTAACTCTCGCCTTGATGATCTCCGTCGCTTCACGCGTTTAGCATACATTTTTTTTTGTCCGTCGTAACCTTTAAAACGTTCGCTCAACGAAGGACCTCGCAGCGGATAGTTTCAAGTTCGAAAGTAGAAGGCTTTGTGATGCAAATTGGAGAGTAACTCAATTGACCATTCTTCTGTGAACGGGCAGCTTGTTTCGTTCGTCTTAATTTTTCTTAACGATGCGCTTGTCATGTTTGATCAAATCTAATCTCGGTAATTCTCGCATTTACATTACACGGATTTTATCACGTATTTTGATTGAACCAGAAATAGTAAGTTAGATATTAGGTTGTGGAAAAAGAAATCCATTATTTTTATGTTTATTTCGAAACTTCATTTACCATAATTCTAAAGGTCCGATTATATCAAGTATGTATTGTTCTTTTATATAAAATATCAATTTTTGCCAAATTTTTAAAGATTTTGAAGGAGTACCCTTTTACGATTTTTTGAAGTTGAATTTTCACGATTTCTTCAAGTTGCTGTTTCTCGAGATCTAATGTATAGAAAAATGTGAAACCCTGGGTAAATGTTCTACTATATGACGAGAATATCTGAGCATGTTTTCAACCCGATCGGCCAACTTTCAATTTTTTCGAAATTTTGAAGGGGTACCCCTGTAGATTTTCGCAAAAATTGAAAGTTGGCCGATCGGGTCGAAAACATGCTCAGATATTCTCCTCATATAGTGGAACATTTACCCAGGGTCTTACATTTTTCTATACATTAGATCCCGAGCAGCAGCAACTTGAAGAAATCGTGAAAATTTATAGGGGTACCCCTTCAAAATTTCGAAAAAATTGAAAGTTGGCCGATCGGGTTGAAAACATGCTCAGATATTCTCTTCATATAGTAGAACATTTACCCAGGGTTTCACATTTTTCTATACATTAGATCCAAAGCAGCAGCAACTTGAAAAAATCGTAAAAATTTACAGGGGTATCCCTTCAAAATTTGGCAAAAATTGAAAGTTGGCCGATCGGGTCAAAAACATGCTCAGATATTCTCCTCATATAGTAGAACAATTACCCAGGGTTTTAGATTTTTCTATACATTAGATCTTGAGTGACAGCAACTTGAAAAAATCGCGAAAATTTACAGGGGTAGCCAATTAAGGATAACATAATGGATTTCTTATCCCCCAACCTAGTATAATATTCACTTGTTTTTGCATTGGAATCAAAGAGGATTACATCTTGTCTTTTATAGCTTGTCAATACATTTCTCTGCGGACTAGTGGTAAAATTGAATTTCTCTCAAGGGATGCGCGATCAAATTAAAGTCCATATTCGATTTCTGATAGTTATTTCATTTTCCACGGAGGATTTTTCTTAAAAATACAGACTGACGACAGTGAGATGAAAAACGTTCGTTGCTGAATGTGCGCTTAGCTCCGTCACGTTCGTTCGAAAATTATTTTCAAGAATCTTCACTCCTACCCGTTACATACTTTCTTCAAGTTTGACCTCTTGCAAAGAGCGCTTTCAGGTTCTGATGGACACTCTGATATAGTCAGCACGATATGAAAAGCGATAAGACGATCTTCAGATGTTAAATCGTAGCCAACTCTTCTGCTCTTTCCTCTCAATATTTTGTTTTAGAGTATGCCATGTATTTACTGTAGTCGTATTGATGTGCTATAAATATCGATTTTAACCCTTTAAATTCAACTTGCAAAGTAAAATTATTAATTATATATTCTTAAAAAGAATATTGACGGTTATATAAAGTTATAAAATTCGGTCAGTTATTGCGTTCAAATTTTCTCGTGAACGAAATTAAAATTTTGTCATTCAACATTCATGTAAGAGTTCACGCAGCCTTAATAGCGCGAGCGAACTTTATCGAGAGTCGAATTAAAAAGCCACCGCCGCGGAAGAAAAGCGTGAACAACAAGTTAAATATTATCGCGGAGACAACGTCGAGTACCGTGCGTGCTCGTGTGAATGAGGCCGTGGGTTTGCGAGCACCGGACCTCTATTTAAACATTCATCCAACGTAAACGCGCAGTAGGTGGGAGAAAGTTCCTTCAAATTTACGCGCCGCAGAATACGTATACAGCCGGGAATAATCCGCGGCCGTTGAATTAGAAGAAAGTAAAATTGTCAGAAGCCGGTCGAGTAAAATTCTGCAATTGTTTAAACGCTGGATATTTTCGCAGCACTCCCATCGTCTGGTTGCTTCAACCATTTCCCGTGAGAAATTACGTCGCCACGGGGACAGCTCTACTTGTCTCGTTCGCATAAAATCCTGAGTGCCACCGTTTTGAACCGGTCAACATTCGACTCCCTTCAAATGAGATGACACGAAAACCGATCGTTTCAGTCCCGAATTCTAGGCATCGCGCGTTTTAAAATCTCGCACAGTGCATTTGAATAGCTTCGAATCATCTGTTTTTCCTACGAATCTGTGGTAGATAAACAAGCATTTTAATTTTAATTTTTATAATAGAATCTCCGAACAATTTATTGAGTCGGCAAGAAAGTAATTTCAGTTTGTACAAATGAACAACCTTTGCTGCCTTATTAATTATATAATAATATATATATTTTTTCTTATAAAGATTCTACTTTATATTAAAACTTAGTTTTTGAAAACAAAATTAACGTTTATATAGATGTAGAAAAAAATGGCAACGCATTCGTACGAACACTCGCGATAACAAATGGGAGAATTTTAAATCACGTTTGTCTGATAACCGCTAAAAATTTAATTTATTTACTGGGTCGCAGCCTTCTCCTGTTCCGCGTTTACGTCAAGCCGTTTTATGTTTAACGGAACATGAGAAAGTGTCGCACAATATTTTCTAAAAGTAGCCGGGCAAAATGGCTTTAAAAAAAAAATACACAGTATATCTATTCTCCTTTCTATATCGCACCCGTTTGTTCTCGTATTGTTCTTTCGTTCCCTGGGTCCTTTTTTTTCAACAATTTTTTAATTAGTTGCGCGATTATGAAGTCTGAATTTATGCTCAAAGGTGTAAACACGGCGGCAGCCTGTTTGAGTAAAAGGAGAAAAGCCGGAAAAATTATGTTCTGGCATTTTAATTGTCGAGTGTAATTCCTTACAAAGGAACGCTTTGTTAGAGTAACAAAATAATTTTGTTGAATTAAATTCGTATTCAATTACGGTTCGCACTTTTCAACTTGCGCGGATAAAAGTTGCTCGACGATTGTCATTATCGATTAAGAAAAAATAGTTCTGCCTCTTTCCTATCTCAATAAAGTGTTTTCTATACGGAACCAGAGGTTCAGCTTCTTCCCAAATTACCCAGGGAACTCTGTCTGCGAAAAACCGGATCCTAATTCGGCTGAATCGACTAATTTAATTCACTGGAACGAGATGAAACGAATGGTAATCGGAGATCGGAAATCTCACGTCACGGTTTAGTAGCTATTTGTTTTTCCATTAACTAAGATGACGGGATATTGTAACGTAAATGGAAACATGACGTTCGTCTTCGCACCTGTCCCCGTGTATCAAGGATAATAACCTGTGTCCTGTTTCATGGGTCAACGTCCACTAACTGAGCAGCCGTCGAGCTATTTCGTGTACCCCGGAGACATGTTCGTATCGCGTACATGCTTCGAGAAAGCTATTCTGATTAGCCAACAAGACATTTGCGTGTAAAGCCACTCGCTACTTCCTACGTCTTTTACGTTTCATTATGGCGGCATCAGTTTTCCAGATTACTATTTTTTTAATCACCGAGCTACCGTTAACAGAGATGAATTTCCTTCCTAATTGTATTTATTACCATTCGTGCAATTATTTTTTAGGGGAAATCTGCTTACTAAGTATTTTATTTTTTATTCGTTGCAGCAGAGAAGCGCACATCGCAATATATCTTTCAAGCACGAAAATTCTGGTTTCTTGATGGGAATATGTGTTAATGTCAAACGGACTGGTTTTTCTCTCTCGCGGGTTTCTTGCACCTCGTACATTCTAGAGTACATTATTTCCTCCATCTCTTAGATTTCACGGTAGTTGCATCAGTTTTCCTGATTACAAACTTTTAATCCGTGAGCTGCTTTTAACCGTGATGAGCTTCCTTTTCGTATTTATCTTTTCTCCAAGTATTTTAGTCCTATTTATTATTTTTTATGCAATTATTATTCAACTGAAATCTATTTACCAAGTATCTTATTTTTCATTTATTATGCCTGGCCAATGTGATCCCATAACAATGTATCTTTCAAAAGCAAGAATTTTGATTTCTCCCCGCTTCGGATGCGCTGACATCAAACGGGTCGGCTTTCCTCTTTACCGATTTTCTTGGTACATTGTACCTTTTACGTTCTCGAGCACGCCAGGCAAGGGGGGTGGACCGATGCCGCTGCGTCTCGCGATCTGCCCTCGGGTATGCACCCGCCTTCCGCGTCGTAATTTCTTTGTGCTCGCTAGCTATACGTGATAAGTGCATCGTTCACCGGGTAGGAGGAGAGACCGAGAGAAAAGTTGCAAGCGGAAGTCGGCTTGTAATCGTTTATACTGCCGGCGTCATCCCGCTTGGAACGTGACCCGAGGGTAACGTTTGTTCCTGGTTTCCCCGACACGTTGCAGATTGGACGCGTACCACCCTCCTCCTCTCGTGTGTTTGGTGTTGTGATTAAACCAGGATTTGTTGTGGATCAATCGTACCTGTTCTCTCCTCTCGATTTTTCTAACGTTCTTTTCCCTTTGATTTTGAACGTTGCACGAAAATCAAATAAAATCAAGTCATACGACTTGTACGAGCAAGATTGCTGTTTTTTGCTATCACGTATGTTAATACTAGAGTCGCGTTGGTAAGTAAGTTAATTACCAACATGTTGTAAGAGCTTAAGATAACCTGTACATTATACATAAATATTTTTATGCAATGCGTTAACTCACCGACGTGACTGTATAACGTGGCATACGTACGTGGTATAACGGCATGAATGGAATAGTTGGAGTAAGATACGAGATCAGGTCGGAAATCTGATTTAAATGGCGCCGATTCGGCATGAAAGCGAATGCTAAGCTTTCGCTCGCAATTAAACTATTTAGAGGGAAACGAGGGACGCTAAACGAACAAACACGGGCGCGCCGGCCAAGTTGGTAAACCATTTGAATTTATTGTTGTTTGCTCGGGAGGAAACATCGATTGCGGAAATCGGGAATACGGCTCGGAAAGGAATTCACGTCGTGTCGGAAGAATGGAATTTTATCGGCTGGCTAACCGGCGCGCTTATGTCACGTGTTTTACACGATTAACCGTTAGGTTCTGGTTTGCGGGTACGTGAGCGCTGCGTTTGCACGCGATCTAATCGGATCAGATTGCGTTCTGCAAAGGCGCAATGACTCCTGTGTAACCCTCCCCTACGTTAATGCTTCGGCCGTTCATAATTCTTCGTTTACTGGACAGGGTTTATAAAAAATTGAGGTGCAACCGGACAGGCGGTGATTTTACTTGCAGAAAAAGTAAATTAATTTTAGTCACCTGGATTTGAAGTTTCGTGCATCGAAACTTTTGGTCAGAGATAAGGATGATTAAAAAATAAAATAAACGTCTTTTAATTGTTGCGAAACAAAAATGTCAGATGAAGATAGTAATTGTTCGAGTTCTAATTTTCGCTTTGTTAACTATGCTCCGCAATGCGTAAGTTTGCGTGGAACGGAGAGTTCAAGTTCAACCTTTTCCTCGAGTCACGAATGCCTAATTTAGTCATGAGCCTATTCAATCTCATTTTCCATACGAGCCTCGTGCTCGGGAAATATGTACAAGGTCAGCATTTATTCCCGATCTGGACGTTCCGAAATTAAACGTCAACGCCTTCCACAGCTGGAGGTAGTCTAGCTCCTCGTCGTTTCGTATTTTATTCAAACGGTCGATCGGGAGATTTGTTATTTATAGTTTCGCGAACCTTTCTTCTCTCGGTTGCACGCTATGCCGATAGTAATAATCTATGTATGAGACGAAGCGTAGCGTCGAAGGGCATTTTAATGCGGAGTGTCAAATAGGATCATTAGATACAATGCTGTTTTCGTTAAAATAATGAAGTCAATTTTGTCACGATCCTCCTCTGCGTCTATCATTTCGTTATTTACTTACCGTTCATTTTACTCGATGCTTAATTAATTATTGATGGGCAATGAATCAATTTACATGTTCGACGAATTTTTTATTTCTTCATTAATTTATTTTTATGAATGTGCGTATTCATAAAAATGTATGTATGTGTTTTACGTGTGTTAAACGATATGTATTCAGGGTTGTTATAACGTAGATTTCTGGGTTTCATTTACACCACCTTTTATCGAGACTTTGAATCCATCACCGCCGACGACGTCACGTTCTTCCGATAGTTCGCTGCGCTGCACACGAAAACATAGATGTAGCCTAATGGCTGGCTGCATTGACTACAGTCTCAACAGATTGTGCGGGTGAATTATGACGGTTGCGATTTTGCATGGCATCCACTCGAAGCGCAAACAAGCATCTTATTAACCCTTAACCCTTTCGGCGGGTGCAGGAAATACCGGAAGTAATGTATAATTTCCCGCGAGTTTCAGCTATGCGTCGAGTGGCTGGCTGGCCCCACCGCGCCGCGCCGTCTCATTCTGTTCCCTCCCGTGTCGTGCCATGCCAAATAATTCAGCCGGTCCGCCTTACCGTGCAATTTGTCTTCTATTGTGCGCAAACCACTCCCTGGTCCCCCTCGCGAGACTTTGCGTTTAATAATCTCCTAAACGTGGCCTCGTAAGTACTCGTGCCGCGTTGTCGCGGAACTACCGTGTAACGTCTGTTCGCTCAATTAGCGCTGAATTATTAAGTCGAGAGCCGTCACGGTTTTTGTCGCACGACGACGTGCGTTGCTCTTCCACGCACCGGAAGCGACCATTTTTTTAGGGTACATCCGCGAGTTCGTCTCTTCATTTATTTCCACGATGAAACTGTACAGCATTATAATGATTCAGAATACTTGCAAGGGTTAATCAATACGAATCCTTAATTATTATATTAACTCAATAATTGCAGTCGCTTTTTACGCATTATAAATATGCTAATATTGAAATGGATTTTTAAAATAAATATTAAATGCACTTAATTGTATTTGAACTTGAACTTTATTTGGCTATCGCACGAGGAAGTAAAAGTCTGAGCACTTTGAAAGTATTTTAGTTAACGAACTCAATGCATACAATTTGCAAACTTAATGAAAATGATCGATTGCTTATTAGAGATTGGACAAATGAGATAAGGTCAAATAAACGGGTCTTGGACTCAGTTCTTTTTACTCAGCTCAGTTCAGTTCTTTTCACTGTTTTATAGCACGTACTTGCGTCACTCTCTAATTTTAAAAAGGCAACAACATCGTATAGTTCACGTAATCTCAGGTATTAATGTATAAATATGATATTATAAAATGATTGATTATTTTGGAAATATATACTTTACGGGTTGTACGAAGATTTTCCTAACTGACTGTCCCAGTTATGCAGTTTGGTACAAGAACGGTTATAATGCGTATTGAATTACTGTGCTGCACGTATACCAGCTGTTACGCTATTCTATGCAATATTGTATCGTAATTAGACCCAGGTAGAATGTTTCCGTCTCAAAGGATGGCGGCAAGATCGTGGAAGCGAAAGCTTGTGGTAACAGAATATTTAGATGATAGACTGTCCTTGTTGTAGTGTATTATTTCAATAATAGAACAGTTTCTTATGTGCATGAATAAATTTGCCGGAATCTTCAGTTATTGCTAAAGTAGAAGCCAAAGTTTAAAAATGGTTCCTGTTTTAAAAATGGTGCTGGATTTGTTTTCATTGAATTTTAGAATGATTTTAGCGTACATGGATTGTACATAAAAAATCAAATAGTATTTCAATTATCACATTGGCTTTTAATATCTTTCAATAAAATCTCATTCTATTGTGATAGATTGATAAGAAGAAACATGATAGATGATTTTCGACCGGGAAATAACAATTTTATATTATTTATTCGTATATAGAAGCTTGGTGAATAATTATAAACTTGGTAAATTGAATTGTAAATTCTATTAGGTATATTTTTGTTTGATATAACATCAGAAGTGAACTGTAGCTACGGGCTCGCTTCCACGCACGGACTGCACGATCATTATGCATCGTTTAACATATTGTTGGAATATTTTGTCTATGGGAACGGCGTCATGTGCGCGTCCTATTTTCGCGACATTATACGGTTCCAGGGAAATTTCTGAGCATTCCTGAGAGGGCTGTATTAATGCGTTCTTGAAAGTTAAGATGCTCTCGAAGCATCTGACTCCTGCTTTGTTCGCGGCAATACCAAGCCGAAGTACTCCTGAAAATGATTTTCCGAGTATCGCGACTTCCTCGCTTACTGAGGCCCGTCTGCTCTTTGATTTCCTTGCACGTTGATCAAGTTTATACCTGGCGAGCTCCAATCGATGCCAGAACGCAGCCCGTCGGTAAATTTCCCGTTTGAACGGAGTTATCAATATTCAAAAAGGTCGTTCGACAAGTGGATATTAAACAAGTTTTGTGGTTCAATGAACTTACATTTAATCCAGGTTACGTATACTTTGGAAACAGGGTCGTACATGACAAGTGTTCATGCGAATACTTTCTATTGCATTGTTCTTCGAATTACATTTAAGATCGTCTTTAGCAATGCACCTTGTACAGAGTTGTACCGAGAAATCGACAATTTTACTTACGGGACAGGTTCCTTCAAAAGTGATCTCATGGAAACATCAAAGCGATGCGAAACGGAGTTGATCAAACATTAGAACCCATTAGAAAGAATTCAGTACAGATTCTTATGACACTTGCCCTTTCGCATATCCTTTGTTTTGACAATTAGCTTGTAGAACTGCGAATGAAGTTGACGTATGCATCGATGTTTTCCACGATAGTGAATTGTCTTGTTCTCTGACTGCTTCTGTTAATCTCCTTCTCATCCTGCTTTCGTTCCAGGATGCTGACTGATAGTCATCTGCTTAGAATGTTTTTGTCACTTCTCTTGCTTTCTATCTCCACTCGCATTTTCATTCTTATGCGCTTCCATTGTCGAGTTCTTTAGAATCGTCCGAATCCTTTTTATTTTTGTTATTTTTATTGTATGTCACAATAAGCTTTTCCCGTAAATAAAAAATTATTATATTATTATTATTATTATTATTAGGATGATGATAAATGTATGTTTTCGTTATAGAAGTATTACGTGCGAAGGGTCATTCAGGTTTTTTTTTCCATTCAAGGGTGCAATTTTTCTTTGCTCGAGGATGGAGGAGTAACNAAATAAAAAATTATTATATTATTATTATTATTATTAGGATGATGATAAATGTATGTTTTCGTTATAGAAGTATTACGTGCGAAGGGTCATTCAGGTTTTTTTTTTCCATTCAAGGGTGCAATTTTTCTTTGCTCGAGGATGGAGGAGTAACCGTTGTTCGGTACCAAGCGTGCGCGTACACGGAAATACGTGATGTGTGCGCGCACGCGGCCACCGCTGAAGTTAATGCGAAAATGACACGCGAGCATACAAATTACCATCAAAATTATAAGCTTGGTTGTTCAAGGCCACGGCCTGTTTCAATTTCCTTCGTACCGCTTTGCACGATCGATCCGAGTTCGTCTTCTCTCGCTATTGTACAATATGTGCATACATGAAAGCCTACCACAGTCGCGCCGTCGCGTTCAAACGTAACGCTTTGTGTTGCTATAGTTCCTCTCGCTTCTTGAGCTAGTCTGGGCTACAGCGAGTAATAAAGGGTTGTATGATAACGACCAGAGGGAACGTATCTATAAAGGGAGCGCTTGATGAAATTTAATCTAACTAGTTTTTACGTAGAATTTATATTGCGTAGAAGACATTGTTTCAAACATTGGCAAACGTAGACAAAACTGGTTCAGTATCATTTGGAATATTAATTAAGATATAATAAATGTTTTTAAAAACGTTTCGATATTAATTACAACGGCACGTTGACACGTGGAAACTTTTATGGAAAATGAAATATGATGTTTACCAGATAATATCGAGAAGTCAGCGTGAGGAGCACGGCGGCAGTAACGAGGACGTCTCAAATTGATTCATTTTTCTGCCGTCCCCTTTGTTTTCGTTTCCCGTTACGTTGCTTCTCTGTGGAAACAGAGATTTGTGTGCTTCGTAATCTGAGAATTTCCTTATCTAAATAGCGATCTCTCTGTTAATTTGGATAATGGAAGTTCTGTCGGCGAACACCGAAGTTTGTACAATAAGACTTCGGCAGATGGTAGCTATGATGTAACAACTGTGCAGACATGGTAATCGCAGAAATTAATATGATAGAACTACGTTCAAATATGAATTACACTCTGGACGAATAATGCTCCATGTATTTACATACCTACACAGATGCTGTCTAAAAACCTTTTTAGTGTACTAATACCAAATGCTATAAATATATACTTACATATCTCTTATATCTATATACTCGTTTCGTTTACTTAATTAAACTTGAAAGAAGAAGATAAATGAATAATATTCACGTTTTCAGTTGCACGTGCTAATTCACAATAAATTTATTATAAGCTCAGTTTAGCAGGTAATCAATTTAGGTGGAATTGAATAACGCAAACTGAGCAAGAGCTTGTAACCCTTCCCAGCTCACTGTATTATGCACATAGTTAAATTCGCGTTGAGCCAAGAGCGAGCATTTACAATTAAAATGTGAAATATTCATTGCTTCGAATTAACGGAAAGAAAAGTTGCTTGCCGTTATTATAAAACGTATATACTTTCGGTTTTCTCGGACGAATTACAATCGTGAATTACATCTTTGGCGATATTTGTCGAGAGTATTCAGAACTGATCCGTTGTTCGATTAAAGGATTCCAACGCGAGGGGCGCATCGGAAGATTCAGCTAATTAAATGGAGCGAAATTAGCGCCGCTCGTCCTCGCACCTGGCTCTCTCCTTCTCTTAGTTTAATCCACTTTATCATTCCGAGTTAATTACTTGCTATCACTTCGCTACATTATATGTAATACAATATCCAAGAGTGCTGCCCGGCCGCGTTAACTGCGGTTACCGAACGCGGTGTTTGCGGCCGTGTTCCTCGGCCGCGTTAAACGCAAGATAATCTGACAGTTCGGTGATACAGCGAACGGGCCCGCGCGCGGAAACTTGCCCGTAAATAATCGAGTTGCCAATAGCACACGGCCGTTCAAATTAATTGCCCTTGCGACGCTTCGGTTTACGCGCAACGAAATCACGAAATTGCAAATTAAATTAAATCCGCACACGCGCTGTCTTGAATCGAATGTCACGTGAACAGCCCAAAACGTTTCTATTATAAACCTATCCCCCGCCCCGCTGGATTTATTGGTGACGTTTAATTATCGCGCGCGGCATCATCCGTTCTCGCAAACCAAATTTGTAATATTATCGGGATTTCCCGAAATAGCATTAAACGCGATGCTGTTCGTAATCGTGGAATTTAATTGTTAATACTTGGTTGAATTTTTACTCTTGAACATTTTAGATTGGAAATCGTAAGAAGTAAAATTAAAGTTATTATATGATATGATAGTTTCGTTTTTCAATGTGTCAAATAAATGTAGTAGCGTTATGAATCATGTTGAAATGTAAGAAATATGGTTTTTAATCTATCTATGCGATTTTATAACTCTTTATAAAATTCTTATATTTATATTTATTATTTCGCTTGATCATTTGATAAAGGATCGCAAAATAAAAACGCCGAGATTTAGTTCCACTTATTTATCAATCGAAGCAAAATTCTTATATCTACATTTATTCGCTCTTACATCAAGTTATTACAATTTAATATACAATTTGACATACAGAAATAGTTAAACTAAGTCGTAGTTCTTCGCCTGGTAGCGTTTGCAAAGTCTAATCTTTGCAAAAAAGAAAGAAAGATTAGACTCTAATCTTTGCAAAGATTAGACTTTGCAAACGCTACCAGCCCAGGTTTCACCACGTGGAGGTGACTACTGTCGAGACCCGGCTGGCGGACAATACCCGCCAACCCTTTCCTTGACAAATTGCCGCTCTATCATACGGTCGAACATGGGAAAAACTATTGTACGATAGCGAACAAAACTTTAAATACATTGACAAATAAGAATACCAAGATTTATTTTTATTCGTTTATTAAGGAGAATTTAACTACTTTTGTAAAAAATGGACTTTTACTGATCGGTTACTGCTCAAATTTCTACTCGGAAAGTACAGGTCTTTTCGGACGGGGAAGTTTCTCGGTATCTACAAACGAGTGCACGACGTAATGGTTACTTGTGTCTCGCGTTGTACAGAAGAAGTTCTATCTCTCGGTATAGAATTTCAAAACAGTCCTATTCTTCTTTTCTCGATTTTCGCCGTTCCATCCGGCGAATATGCCATCGCTTGCTACGGGAGATTTAAAGATCGTAGTTGCATATTCGAAGCTCCTCTTGCTTTTTTCTTTCCTTCTACCGGGTTCTTTGAAACATATGCTTGAGTACCGAAGCGAATTTATGCTGCAGAGACAGTTAGAGACTGCATTCTCACTTTCGCGATGCATTAGTCGACATGTTAGTTTCATCCGTGTTGTCCGATGTAAAAGAAAGCCCTAAATAATAAATAGTCAGTACTTGACTCGGAAACAATGAGTCACTATTTACATAAACGTATATAATTAATCAAATATTGCTTCATTTTTCCTGAATTAAGAACTGACTATTTAAGGAGGTATAGGATCGACTTGTGTAGTAAAAAACGCAGTCGTGCTTGATTAGTATAGCAGTTGACTTGGCAGTGCTGTACGTATAATACATCTACACGTATTGAATGCCTATAAATGTTCGCGCAGATGCATATTCTATCTACGATATATATTATCATTGCGCTATTGTCAAATGTACGAAATGTACGAAATCATTATCCTTGGAAATACCTAAAAAATTGCGAACTCCGTTTCATCGAGGATTAACGATAACCCTGTAAAAGGTTTCCCTAAACTTTGACGGCACTTACATTATTGAACAAGCGGAAGAAACGGGAACACTTTTTACTTCTCAAGTTAGTGACTCGTATCCGAACATAAATCGCCTACGAAATCGAATGGATTCGAATAGTCCGTAATACGCAGCAGCGAGACAGACTTGTGTTTCGAACAGAGGGTACGTGGCATGTGGCGAGTTTTCACGACGTTCGGTCGTCGCCAGAAGACTTAATAATTGAAATCGGATGGTAGCGAGGTCCAACTTCTTGCTCCCTGGCACTCTGTGCCGTGAGATTGCAGTTCGAAGACGAATGTAAGTACGCCTCTGGTCCGGTCGTCCGGGAGACGGACCTCTTTCGCGTTAAATCGATTTCGTTGAAATGTTCTGTGGAGTTACAAACTGACTGGAAAAGGGACAAGATGGGAGGAAGAGAGTACAAGCTCTTGAACGATGCGTAAAAGAACTTTATATAGACTTAGTTGTGGAACAAAAAATACAGAATATTACACGTTATTCTAACCATGTTCGATGCTATATCCCATAAATTATAGGTGCTGCACTGGTCTCAATGGATTTCAGACCGGCTTCGGTAAACGCGTCTAAACTTTGTGTACGTACACGTATCAAATTTTTGAGGTCCGGGATGCATCGAGGTCATTGCGCCTCTATTCGGACGAATTCTTCTGGTCGTTTTTCAAAGCCGTAAGTATATAAATACCGTTAATAAAAACGAAATCGTTGATACGCTCGCATATGGAACAGTTTCGGGCAAATCTCATCAGCCGTGCGCCGCTCCTCGTTTTACCGAATATATTTTTTCTGATTACACACGGTTTTCGAGTTCGAGGCTCGCGCGTGTATGTCTTTCCGTGTCGGTGGCTCCGTTGAATGCGTCCGCGTGAATTACGCGAGTAGAAGGTAAAATTTCATTAAAGCGATTCAGGTCAGCTGACTTAAAAACGCGGATTCAAACGGACGCGGTGCGGGATAATTTTATGGCCGATTCTTTGACTATACCACCCTTTTTTTTGCCCGCCCGCCTCTTCCTTTTTTTCATGCCCCTTTAATTATTCGTGTTTGGTATTTCGAGCGCGTTTCCGACTGTTCTCTAAAGGTTCTGAATTCGTTCATTTCTCTTGCCTGTAAGAGTCAATGCATCATCATCCTCCTCTCTCTTTCTCCCTCTCTTTCTTATCACTGCACCGCACCGTTTTTTTGTTTGTTACCTTAATTGCCTCTTCTGCGGCAGATTGTCTGAAGCGTGTCTCGAGTGGAAAGGAAATCGATTTTCTTCCCGTTCACCGATGGAACGGTCGTCCGCCCTGGAAATGGCACGTTTTTAACGTATCTCGCCACCCGAGGCGGCCGTCCCTTGCGACGTTTTTCTCAAACGTTCAAATGTAAATCCCTTATCCACGACTTACCTCCAACGGGCTTTGTTATCGTGTTTACGCTAATCAGAAGATTCGTAGTATCGATTCTTTGTTTGTTCTTCTTGGGAAAATGTTTCCTTTCGAATCCGTTTACGCTGCTACAATTGCAAATTGGAACCGTAGACCCGCACGGTGGGTTATTCCGATGGTGTTTATTTTAGAACCGTAGAATACTTGTAAGAGAGGCAGATGGAAGGCGATTCTTAAATTATTTTGAGGGGGAAATGTTTCCGGCTGAGGGAAAGAGACAGTGTTCTGTAATCGAGTAGGATCTAATCCGATAAGTGGTGAAAATGTTACTTAAAGTCATATTTTTCTTTATTATTTCTACAAGTCATTTTAACTTTTCCTCAATTTTTTCGTCGTGGTGGCACTTCCGGTTTGACTTCGTTCGGTACTATTCGCGCATGTTTTCTAGTATTATAGTATTTCCTAGTATTTATAAATTAGTAAACTAAATCATTTGATTATTAAAGCTCAGATCGTGTGAGCTGGATTTTAAAAAAATTATTCACTTCTGCTCCTGACTGCACTTAATCGGTTTAACGCCCCGAGCTTCGACGTTTTAGTCTAATTGTGTATTCTTGGTCCCCCATTAACGGAACGTTGCGTACCATAAATTTACATTCAGAGGTTGAACGGAATTTTGTATGCTTGCATCTTGCGAGCTGACTCGCACGCTCACGCGTCACCTTGTTAACTGTTTTTACGGCTCGCGATCGAGATGCACAATGCCGTGCCGCGCGTGTACGTATACCAGTTAACAGCTCTACAGGAATAATCGAGCACGTGAAATTGCTTAAAGTTACGTCGGGTCGGCGTTACACGCGTTTGTGTACTCGTTAGCGCGGTTAGAATCAGTCAGTGTGCTACTACGTATAGTAGTTCCGCGGCGACCGTAAACTCGCGTTGTTAACCGAACTGATAATTCGAGTGCAGCGCTCTGCGTAACGTATGGATAAATAGGTGATTGTTTCGTTTGTTAAAGTTAATTGAACCCGCGAAAGCGAAAGGACGATCGGAGTCGCGGACCTCCTCCCGGCCGGAGCGATATTATTTCGAGTTCCGATCAATTAGTCGAATTGTATCCGGGATGCGTTTCGTTTAATATTTGTTCGCGAGAAGGGCGAGAAGCGTGAAATGGAAGATAAATTATTCTAGGCAGGGTAAATGAACGATGAGGAGCTTCGAGGTACAAGTTATATAAAGTGCTCGCTCGAAAAAAAGACCGAAAGACGGATTAGCTTAAATGGATCGCGTAAAGCTTCTTTTGACGCAGAGCTGCAGTTTAAAAGCAGCAACAACGGCGATAGAACCCGTACAATTCCGCTTTGAACGCCCGTTGATTATCGCGTTAATCGCCGTTCGTTTTTCCGAAAGGCGATTTCAACGTTTGTTTTTTAGGCATTCGTACGGTTGCACGGAGATCCGTATTCGATGGAATCGCCGTAATGCAATTACAGTCAGCAGAAAAAGATTCTTTATGCGCTTTCGCGTTTCTTACCGAGCTTATACGTTGTATAAATCGTTATGATGTATTTTCTACCGGTATCAACTTGTCCATTAATAATATCTGCGCGTTGTTACGCGATATACGATGCATATACAGTCTGTCATGAATATTAATTTATATCGTGCAATAAAAAATTATGATGTAGATCGGAATCTGGTGGAATAAAATCGCTTCTATTTTTCATATAATATTCGTATTTTTATCAAATATACATTTTATAAATACATATGCTAAAATCGCGTTGCCTAAAAATGATTATTTATAATCTTCTTATTTAGTGCACCATTGGTAATATGCAGGATGAGCCAGGACGCCTGTCCAGGACGCCCCCGAATAACTTAGTTGCTATTAGTAAGAAATGCATCAGACCAAAATTATTTGATACTGAGGAGCTGATCATCTGATGTTACTAGTTTTTCGTTAGATGGAAGCGTCAAGGAGATACGAAGATATGAATTGATTTTTTAAATAGAACGATATGTTTTTTTATTTACATTCTGATAGAATACTTCGAGACCAATTCAATGACTACTTATCATCTTAATATCTGAATGTCCTATCCAATTTCATCCGCGTCTTACACATGTCTCACGCGCGTCCAATTTAATATTACTTATGGACAGTCGTTAACAGGTATTGCATACGTACAGCTCTTTTATTATGCACGGATGCACACGAGGCATACCGCGGTAGAATGACGCGTAAAAGGGTTTGCATAATATCGATTCGTAATCCATCCGTCGCCGGTGAGATAAGATAGCTGGCTGCCGGCTCGATTTTTCCTCCCCGGCGCGGTGTTTCTATACCGTGGGAGTTCCTTGCAATTTTCATGTCATCCCTGTTCACGGCTTCGAGTCGTGCCACGAGGAAAAACATTTTCCGGGGAAATTGGAACGGAGATGGCTCGAGATTGGCGGGCGGTGGGGGCGAAGGGGTGGCGCGCGCGGTGAAAAGCCGTGGCGGAACCCGGGGCCCGGGAGAAACTCCGGAGATGTTCTTCTCTTTGACACCCGAGCACGCTACCCTTACGTTCTATGTTTTTTATCCGCACGCGTGCACCCGGCCATGTATTTAACCCTACACTTTGTACCCGAGCCGCATGTGCAACCCTGTTGCGTAGCTAAAAGGACCGCGTCTACAGTGAGTCTCAAAAGTGAATGGCAGAGGATCGAGTCAGGTGCCAATTTGTTAAAAAGGTTTAGAGTTGCTTAGGTAGGCGTGGGAAATATATGTGTAAATATATTTACTTGAGGCCAGAATTCTCTAAATTATTTCTAATTTTTACTTTGTCTCGTTGGTTCATAGCATTGGAAAGATCAGAATACCTAAATTTAATAATTGCAGTAGTAGTAAAACGAATCTTAGGATAAATAAATTAGATTCGAACGAACCCATTATTAGAGTATAATAAAGCTTTTAATAATTCAAATAAGCTTTAGACGATAAATAAACTACGTACTTATCAACCTGTTTCGCATGGTCAGTGTACGAAGAAGGTACAAGATTTTTTGGCATTAGTGTATACACGATCTTGTACAGTTACTTTGATCTCTATCACCCCCGCAAAGGTTCTTGAAAGGTTTAAATGCGGTTTCTACCCTTTCGTTGACTATCCCAGACATAACCTACCTTCGGCTTCTGTAAGGACCGTACACTTTTTATTCCTTTCATCATCTATTCCTTCTGTTCCGCGTAACTGCAGTAATCCCGCGTCTCTCGTGTGTTTACATTTTTACGTGCATAAAGAACATCTCGTTGTTAGCACTACACTTATTGGCAGCGACGTTTCTTTTGTCTCGTTTCATCATGTATTAGATTTATTATTTAGTCTCTATTTCGTCTCGTTTCCCCTTTGCCATTTAGTATCATGATCGCGAGCTCGTAAGCTGTTTATCTGAATTAACTTCGAACCGAGTTATATATCGAACTATTTCACGGTTTTCCAATAACGCTATTGTGAACTTTTCCCGATGGAGAAAACGGAGCGATAACTCTTGGCGCTACTACGCCTTACAGTTGCATTGTACAGTTTCACGCGGCGCCGCATTGTTGCTCGCAATTAAAAACGAAAAATGTACCGGCGCTGTTTCGAGTCTATTCAAAATACGGATCCGTGTTTGCGGTTCAGCCTTTTAATCTGCATAACGACTCGACGGTGTACGGGACCGGCGATACGTGAAATAATTGCCGACGCTGTAATACCCATTGTCCGAGTTGTAACTGGGAAAAACGAACAGGGAGAATTGTATCTAATTACCTAGATAAAATTTATTACCAACAATTTTCGGTAAACGCTCCTCCGATAATTGCGCTCGATACTTGCGCTGAATATTCATAAATGTTAGTCATTTCGTGCCCCGTTTTATGAAACCTTACGATTCGATTTCGCAACACGCTTTTCGTGTAAAATATATTAGCATAATCAGGACGGGTGCGTCTAAAAGTATCATCACCTATGGGAAATATGGATTGCGCTGCTGTGGCATAATTCATCAACAGATATGCAACTCTTATTACCCTCCGGCCCGGCGTTATTTTTAGATCCTCTAACCAATTAACACTAATGGACTGTTTTCAAATTAAAAATCTTACTCTCGATAAACCAATTTGTTTCATTTGGGTTTCTATTCTTTTCGTTGTCTAATGCCTAATTTACTGTCAGACAGTTTTCTTGTTTCTTTAAAATTAACTTTCTGTGGTTTAAAAGCTTTTTAAAAGTTTCGACTGACTAAAATGTAAAAATTATTTAAAGACGAAAAATGACGCGTTAGAAAAAATGTTTCAAACGCAAGATGCATATTTTTTGGCATAGAATTCGAATCCGTTATCAAAATATGAAGGCTTAAAGGTATCGAAATTTAAAAAATTTCAACTTCTCAGATTTCAGAAAGTATGTACAGTTGATTTGAAACACCCTGTATATGTATAAACTTAACTTAACGTTTAATCCTCATTATGCATATATGAAATCCAAGGGCTGTGAATTATTAGTGAAAGTCTAAGAATTTTGAAACCGTTATTTGACCGGTGCATGGTAGCTTTAGTGTTAATAAACCTTGATGATTCGATTTTGGAACACGTTTTTCGTGTAAAACATATTAGCATAATTAGGACGGGTGTGTCCGAAAGGTTTTCCCCTATCATGTACGGAATATAGGTTGCACCGTAGTGGCAGCTCTCATAATTTATCGACGGATATGAAACTCCCTTTATCCTTCGGCCCGGCGTTATCCTTGGAGCCTGTAACCAATTAATAAACCCTCAATTAATGTGTAATCGGGTGCACGGTCTGGACGTCCGATTGAAAATTAATGGCCTCAACCGTTGTCACGTAAATTAATTGTGACGCGGCGTCGCGTCGTGGTCGCGGACGTCGGACAATTTTATAGCCGCCGCTCGTCGCCTACCGTTTGTTTATTAAAATTACGTCGCCTTTCTAGCGCATAAATTTCTGATACAAATACATATTGAATTCCGCGAAATGAATTTTCACGTCCGACCGTTTGCGGTGTTTCAGCTTCGGCGGAATTTCAGTTACCAGAAGAACAGTTTTAACCGCCGGGGAGTTGGAATTTTTCGCTATTTAATTTCTCCCCTATTCATTTACAAATTCGTATCGGGTTGCGCAGTTCCGTAACGATGCGTTGCGAGATATTTTATTCGTTCGTTCGATTAAAATCAAATTGATCTTACTTCGTCAGCTAGGGTAGACGAGGATATTATTGCGGGATATTACGGTACTGCTTCGACTTCGAATAACGTCAAAATAAATAGATATCATTTCTGCTTTAATTAATTAATTAAGTAATTGATGGTATTCAAATAGGAAAGAAGAAATTGATTTTATTGAATGAAACATCAGATATTATTGCGCGGACATTTTGGCAGATGATGCAATTATTGCGCGGTAATTATGGATATATATTTGGTCGTAATTATCAACCGATTATTTGTTGACAGTACATTTACTAAAATATTTTTATTTTACATAAATTATAAAATAAGCAGTAATAATTATTAATAAATATCATATTAATAGAACGGTGTAATATTTATGTTAAGATAAACGAAATGACTAATCTTCGTGCAGTGACAGCTTTTTCAGATCGTCGATTTGTTTTTTAGTGCCGCCTTCTGTTTTTTCTTTTTTTTGTGAAACTTTTTTCTCTGGCTTCATTTTTAGGTATGTATGTACGTTATGTACGGTAAATTCAGCTGCAAAAAACAACGCGAGAATATCAACATAGAGGAAAAACGTGAACGGATTTCTGTGCCGGTAAAATGATTACAAAAATCTAGACTTATTGATTTTTTTGATTATTCACTTTTTGACATTTAATGTTAATTTAATAAAAAGAATTTTATTGCGAATACTTTTTTATTAAAAACAAAAATATAACCAGTTCTGCATTGAGCTTTATGGTATCTGACAACACTTGCTCTGAGTTCAACGATTTAATAAGCAAATAAAAATTTAAGCAGGATGCTTTTTTACTGCTATGTAAACATAATTAGTCTTACAAAATCATTGTATAATTTCTTCATAACAATACATTTGAATTAGTTTTACTAAAATAGAAAGTAATGCAAATGTTCCTTTATTTATGGAATAGAAACCAACCCAATCTGCTGCCGAAAATTTGATATTTCATTCGATTGATCCTTCTGCATTATCACGGGAATTTCATGCTGAATTTATTTAAATTTTAAACGTTTTTCATGCCACGCACAAAACGAGAGAGAAACGTAAAAAATTAAAATGTTTGAAAACTCTCACGCGTTCCGATCGGAAATGCAATAAACTGACATTATTTTAAAATTGGTTCTCTTAGTTACGCCGTGGAATCGACACAAAATTCACAGCAGATTGTAAATATCTATATAAAAATATCACGCGCAATGCAAATGCTCGCAGTAAAGTTGACAAATATTAGAGAAAAATGTAGCGCGCAGAAAAATCCATGGACGTCACAAGTGCTTGCTCTCGAAAACTGCATATCCCGAATCTCTGCACAGAGCTCCGCATACACGCTGGAAAAAGTTAATGCACGATTCGAACGTATCAATACCGCACTTTTTTCTTGTAAAAAAAAAGTGAGGAGAAACGTGAAACGCGATCGGGTTGCGTGGCACTCGAACGGTTAATTAAGTGACACTCGTCAGCCCGATCGTTACATGCTTATCGATTCGTTCTAATTTGTACCGTTGAAACACGTCGACGCGAGTACGCGAATCGATGAGAATTTAGTTTCCCTATCAAACATTTGTTTAACGAGGGTTTAACAAAGGCCCGGGATCGCTGCACTTTGATTCGCGCAGCTCTATTGTTTAGCGCTGCTGGCTAACTTTAAAATGTAATAGCACGCTTGCCCGGGGAGCCTTTTTATTCGTAGATAGTCGCTGTTGTATGTCCCGGGAAAATTTTTATGGGAAAGTATTGCGACAGCGCGGCAACATGTTTGCACGGGAAATCCTCAATTTAAAGAACATACGATCATGGATGGCCCGGGACGTAGAAATTGCATTTCAAACTTTGCACATGTATCTCTCAATTCACTTAGGCAAGTTTATATTACCGAACACGGTTGACAGAGAGCGTGTTTCCCTTGAAACCGTTTCAATATTTCCGATAAGAGTCTCGATAAAGTACTCCCTCCAGTTGAATCCACTATTTTATGAATGATGATTTGAGATCGAACGCTTCCGCTCCGTGCTCACCGATTTCTGTTTACAGACACCTACAGTTTGTCTCTCGGTCGCCTCTCGTCAACGATCCCAGGCAATCGAGCCGTTTGATGTTCAATCGGAATAATGATTTCAATGTCTTCGATATAAATATCGACGGTAGCTGATCTGCATCGCAAATTTCATTCCCAGAATAGTAATGTTCAGCTCCCCGCTGTTGCATTCAATTTGCTGTACTGTTGGATCAATTATGGACGATATGCTACTCCATTACGTTCGCTTCCATTTTCCTCGCAAAAAATTTCGTGTCATTTAATGTTTTTTCAATTTCATACATCAGATTTCTGATATGCTCTTCAGTGTTGGCTCGATGCGTATGGAACCTCATTTGTTTGTATGGCTCGTATTCCCTAATCGAAAACTGTTTTACTGTAAATATATCATGATTTCAATAATTTATCGATTGCTTTGGGTATTAAACAATTAAATACAATTTTATTGCTATATGCAATTATATATATATAAAACCATAGAACTCATAATCTTTAAAAAAACAATTTGAAAGTCATGTTGCAATAATTCCGCACGATTTCAATTTAATTCGCGGAGGCAATTTCGTGTTTTCCCCGAGCTATTTCAAAATTGGTTATAAGCAGAATGCTTGTAGATGCGATCAGGCGTTAGAATAACTAACTTGAAGCGTGTACATTTTCGATCGTGCCACGAATCTATCGCATCTGTGTATGTTTCTGACCCGGTCAAGTGCAGGTTTCCAATTATTGACAGGAAATTAAAGCGTATTACACGATATATGCGCGATACACACGCGACCCACTGCACCCATCTCTCTCCATACATTAACTCTCGTCGATTTCGTTCGCCCGGCACCGCTGTTTCACATCGGTCAGGCCATTACTCTCGACCACTTGCCTTACGATATCGAGTTACAATCATCGTTGCGCAAATTATGTTGCAGCTCTCGCTAATGCGAGCCACGTACACCAATCCCACTACAAATTGCATATAAGTATGCAATCAATAAATCCGCTAACACTGTACGGTATTAAAATAATTATAGAGACGCCCGATGAAAATTTGATTTATTACGGCGATAACGTTAATTGATTTTCAGTCATTAGCACAGAATACCAATTATCTCCAATCTATAACATTAAATGACGCTATTATCTATGATGATATTCGTGAAATTTCGAATATCGAAATCCTCATGATTCGGTGCAACAGCAAATATTGTAATCGTAAAAATCGTAAGGGAAGCAACGTTTTTTATAGAGATGGGAGACGGAAGGACGAAAATAACGAAGCAGCGATTCGTAGGTTACGTACAGGAACGTTGGCGTTTATCATGTAGCGTGTGCGCCAAGATTGATGGACCTTTCAACCTTTCGCGCTATATCGACAGGTATACATATAACGCATCTATTTCAAATAGGAACGGCTGCATGACAGGGAAACACGAGATTCGTGAAATATACTTTTACTGCAGCAGCTGCCGGTAGAACTGTGGCTCGCCTACACGAGCGAGTCGAATTTCTTTGAACCATTCAAATGATTGGCTCGAAGAATTTCCTTCGGCTCGGGTCAAATAAACGAGATGCTTTTGTACATACATTGCCGTGCCACGAATCGGTTGAAATAAAATGAATTTAGAAGCGAATACCGACTAAATGTTATACGGAACGTACGGAACTGCCGCGCTCCTTCATAAGAAACCGAAGTATTGAGCTTGAGAGCAGGAGTCGGTTATCCGATCTATCAATTGTCAAATCCATTGTCGACCGTCGCATCGGTGACATTGCAACGCTATCATTCGGCTTGTAATCGTCACAATCATACTCTTTCAGCTCCTCGCATGGCCGTTCTATTTTAGAACCATTTATCAATTCGTATCTGCAATCTGTAATCTCTATAATGAAACTACGTGCACGAGTACATCTGGAACGTCGTCGCAAACCGCGTGTGTATCGTTGTTTAGGGATCAGTTCGCAGCGAAGACACTCTAGGCGAGGTTCCCTGCGAAGATTGTATGCGCATACAAATAACGGTAAAACTGATCGTGAAATTTCACTCGTCCGCAATCTAATTTTCGCGAACCTGCGGCGATCCTCGTGCCACATCGTGGGAAATCGAAACTCAGGTCCATCGAGTCTGATCTCATTGCGAAAACTGAATGATCGACAAACTATGGATACGCGTAATTATGCGTAATTAGATTCCCCACGCCGCTGACTAATCATTCTAATTTTGCCAGATTGGTTCATATCGATGTAACGCGGTGATCAGTCACCGATTGTATCATCGGTCTCGTTGCACTTTCCCTTGGAAAAAATCACCGCTTCATCGCTGAACTCCCATCCGTGATTCGTACCATTCGCCTATTGTTTTACTTCCCCCATGCCTCATAATCTTTTTCTTTACTTCGCGATTAAACGCTAACAATAACGTAAATGCACGAGCAACGGCACGGTCTGTACACTACTCGGAAACTCCAAACTTACTGCACATTCGTTCTGCTTGCTATGCTCTCTAAGAACTCTCCGTGAGCTCGGCATGCACCGTTCGCCTTTAAGGATATTCATCCACGTACACGTCTGCACACAGTCACGTGCACAGTCGAGTGCAGCAACAACAACCGCCACTCAGTGACATGACCACACGCACGTCCACAATTGCTCCTTTCTAAACATTACAGTCACATTAAATGTGAAAACCTCTTTTCTTGCTCCTTAGCCACCGTCGATAGAATTTATTTTTACCATTTATAAGGTTATTCCCTTTCCTGCTTTCATTTCCTCATTTTATTTCAAGAAAATAATTGTTTTTCTCAAGAAACGTTCCCGGATTATCAGCGAGTGAAATCGCACAGAAAACTTGAAAATGTGAATGCACATAGATGTATATAGATGTATGCGTGCTGTCTTTTTGTTGTATTTCTCTTTTACATTTTATATCTAACTCGAGATACGAAGGGTAGCATAGGTGTCTAGTATTCTATAGCACGTAACTGTTTTAGACGTCCGTAGCTAATCAAACTTCGGATTTTGAACTATGTCAATTCCAATAGAACCAGTTAAACCGTGCGCGCACGCCCAACATCGAACTGTGTCAGATTCTAAGCTGCATGTGATCTTGTTTATTTCATTATAAAGATCAATTCTCTCATTTCATCGTTACGCTTATAAGTAAATACCCAAGAAGAAATTGGAATCGCACCGATAGAAAAGTGATAATATAAATACATGGTGCATCTATTGAAAATGATTAACCGTAACCAAACGGCCGTAGGAGACGCGAGCAAAAGATATAAACGTCCATATATGAAATGAAAGGCACGTACGCGGGAATACATAGCAGAAAGGAATTGAATGATAAATCAAAAAGTGGTAGTAGACTCCCCCTGGTCGAAAAACTTGGGCAGAGCACACGTTGCGCCGAACCCTGACGAATGCCCGCAATTTCGTCACGGCCGAATCGAGACGACAACGATCGATACCGCAAAATTGTTGGGGAAAAACGTCCACGACGGAAGTTATCCCTTTTCCCAAGTCGAATTTATGGGGTTTATTCAACGAACGAACGATTTGCGGACTGTGCTCAATCGACCACTGGCCATTAACTAAACAATCGTTGTCACCGAAACCCATGACATAATTTCGCATTCACTGTTTTTATACTCGTACAGAAATATCACTTGATAACAGATCATTTCTTAATCTGACGCCAGATTTTATCGCGAAAAACGACGATAATTTGCGCGAGGCTAAGATTTTAAAAGATTAGCAAACGCTGTTTACTCCGCGA
>SHCU01000007.1:330459-359566 GCA_004307685.1 Ceratina australensis
CGTTGCTATTATTTAAGAGCGAATTTAGAATACTTCTGGTTTTTAAAATGTACTGTTTAACAAATTGAACGGTGTTATAATGCTGAAGGTATGATATCTCAAGTATTGTTAATAGCATTGACACTGCCTTCATAGATTCGAACATCTATGCGTTATCTATGAAATAGTATATGTTCTTGTGAAAGTTGAGTAATCGTTGATTTGATCGAATTAATAAAACTAAGCTCATGTTTGGCTTTCTAGACGGTATAAACATTAAAAGAAAAGTTGAGTTAGTTAGACGAGAGGGTTTTAGTTTTTAATTACACTTTAATGTTTGATTTAAGGAGGTAAACGTTCAGAGTTTATACAGTGATAAATCTGCTTCCTTTCCCGCTGCAATCATGACGATGCTTGATGGGAATAGAGAAAAATATTGCATCCTTTTAGGATTTTGTTTCTTATTTTCCTCATCCCGTGGCTCTGGCTGTAATAAACTCCGTCGGTTTATGCGAGCAGTCAGAGCGCAATATTTTTATTCGAATTTGTTTCATGATCCGAGAAACGCACGGCACAAAGCAAAAGGAATTTTCAACAAAAACACAAATTATATTTATTTAATTTTAATTTTTATAAGTCTGGGAATCTGTGAAAAGAGATATATCATTAATTAACTGGATGATCGGAAAAAGGGTTACGAAAGAATTTCGCAGTAAAATCCAGCAATTTTCGAGTTCACGTGAATCACGATTTTAACATCGCCGATGAGTTGAACTTTTCCATGAATAACCGGCTGGAGCATAAAACTAATTAGACCGTTCTTTTTTGTGCGATTGCAGATTTGTGAGCAGGAAAATCAGCTTGCATGGACCTTGACTATCCAGCCTTAATGCGAGAACTGCAGGCATTCAGCGCACCGAGAGGGGGTGAGTGTATCACTTATCGATCGTTTTTCGTTTTCTTCCTCGATTACAAATATAATATCGCTCGCAAATTGGGCGCTCGCCGTCGGATCAAAGAAAAAAAGAATATAAAAGTTGAAGTAGAGGCGACCGTTCGTAAAACGGAGAGAAGCAATTTATAAAATTATACTCAGATTTGGGGTTTTAACCTTAAATCACATATGCATATATACACGGCTTTAGATAACTTTCACGAGGCCGACATAAAATACCCGTATGTGACGTCACTATGTCACAGGCTACGTCACATTATCACTCCCTAATTTATTATACATAACTGAGAGATCAAAATACTCCTGATAAACTTCGCTGTATTCGTGCTTTCAAAGGAGCTATACTGTTTAAGACGGAAAAGTGAAAGTAGCGAAGGCTAGTGTAAATAATTAAATATAATGAATTTTCACACAGTTTCGTAGCGCTTTCCGTAGCCGGCGATGCATCTTTTATACGCGTCTGCATTATTAAAGTTTCGTGTTACTTTCTGTTCGAGATTCTCAGCGCTTTGTCCCTACCCACTTCGTTTTATACACATTGAAAGTTAACGTACGAAACATCCGAAAGAAGATACATTTTTTTTAATTACAGAACAGATATTCTTTTTTATAGGGTAGTACAGCTTAGGGCAGTAAAAAATGCATGCAAATTGAGTCCTTTAATATTAGGGAATCATATCTTCGCGATATACATACATTTATCTTAAATCAATTATTTCTTAATAAGAGTACTTGATAACATTTTACTTGTACTTTTGCTCTGTTGAGGCTGCAAGATTACCTTCTGTAAATAATTTTCGATTAATCAATTTAGGTATCAACTCATTGTAAAATAAACTTGACTATGTAGATGTAGATTTGCAAGTGAAATAGTACATTGTGTTGTAGACTTTGTAAGTAAGATAGCACATTGTATGTATGGCTCCGGACGTAAAGGCAACATTGTAGCTTTACGCTGGAGAATCTGCTTCGATAGCGTGCCGATTTCGGTAGGGAAGATAACGGATCTTGACGATCAAAATGAAAGAACGACTTTTGAACTGATTTCACTAACTTCTAGTCTTTAATTTGTATTAATGGTAACATTTCATTTCATTGCGTAGCATCTCGAATTCAAATTTGGCTAGCTTCTTACTTTTTAACAGAGATGTCAGTTTTTTTTTATTAAATCCAGCATGTGAATTAAAAAACCATGCCATAGATTTATTACAATCTTCGAGTCTATTTGTTATTTAATTGAAAACAGATTAGGAATGATTGTGACAAGCTGCCACGAATGATGCATCTACCTTAGATAAGATTAGATTTACAAATGTCGATCCAAGTGCCGCGTTTATCACGCCTGCATCAATTTTAAAAAACTGCTGCAGTAAAATTGGACAGAGAAAGATTTTTACGTGAAAAAGACTTTAATCTCCTTCGCAGACAATTTTTGCATCAAACAGGAGAATTTGTACGAACGCTAAAAGCGTCGATCGACGAAACAATTCAGTCGTAGCGTATTTGTCGAGGGAACAGGCGAATTGAAATTGGGTCATTATTTTCGACGATGGCTAGCGACGCGGCCGATGTTTGGCGATGCTCGTTGCGGAATTTTGCGCCGTTGGAAACGTGACATTCAGATCGTGGCTCGTATCCAGGCCAATCACGCCTCGCAAGAAGAATTAGCCGGTTTCAAGAACGGTCAGCTCGCTATCTCTGTCTCTATCGGTTCCCTCGTTCCTCTCGGCGATTCGAGACGAATTCCCGAAAGACAGAAGGAACGAGCGTCCCGGCCAGTCTTAAGTTCTGCACGAAATATTCGTTGGCAACCGAAGTTGCCTCGAATCGGGGACGTCCCGTCTGGTGATAATGACCATCGCGCTTTTCCTCGTTCCCATCGCGCATATTATAAACCATTCTGTTATTTTTAGTCTCCTGTTCGAAGTCCATTATCACGCCAACGTTTACAATCGTGTGATAACGGACTGGAACCGTCACGGCCGTTATCGACTTTCACAGCGTGATTTTATTAGCAGGGTGTGCCCTGAGGGTTCGATCCTTGTGTCGTGGGGATTTCGGATATCCACGAATAATTTCTGAGCCGTTCGATAAGGGACTTCTTCCGACTGTATAAAATAACGTTTAACGTCTATTGAGAAATGTCTCGTCGCAGACATGGATTTTATTTTTCAAAGGAAAGCTCTATTAACGGGCGGACGAAAAATGTAACGTAATTGACTGTCTGAGATCTAAACGCGAAAGGAGCGACGCGACGTTTTAATTAAAATTCAGCCGAGATGCCGTCTGACCTATTAGCGGTGGGATCTCTTTCATTCATGAAACGGGTGACACCGCGCCCACGTTCGATTTACAACGCCCACGCGACAAAACTCTATGTATATTCGAAGCTCTGGCTTCGCCCACGACGAAAGTGTGAACGTCTTTAGTCGCGGGCTTTTAATCCGTTCGGCCGTAAGCAGCTACGGCTGACCTTAACTTCGGGCAGCCCTCTCGTCAAACTTTATTCGTCGCTCCGGGTCACCGGTTTTTGTCCCTTCGCGGTGGGAATCTGAAAAATTGTATTACGGAAGAAGAGGTGGAAAAGAATACGCGGTAATAACGGGTCGCGTTTTGTATTATGTTCGGCCGAAGAATACGTCGCCTCGCCTCCACGGTGACACGGTGTTACATTTTTTAGACGCGAAAGAAAGAAACTTCCTCGCGGCGCGCAGGCCGCTTGTGAAATGAAAAAGTTCGAGAGCTGTGTCGGAGAATAAAAGGTTAACTTCGCGCAACTCTGATTTCTTGTTTGCTTCCTTCCTTTTTTCACTCGCGTGTTTCACTTCCTTTTTTCTTCCCACGTTAGAAAATATCTTTGGAATCTCGTGGCACCGCGTCGCGTCCGGATAAACCGGGGGGACAAGGAAAGCGGAATTAGGATTGTCCCGGTGTTGTACATCATTCCCAAAGTTATACGCGCATCGTTCAACTTTTTAATTCCGTGTTAGGAGAATCTCTTTTCTCCGAGTGAACGCAATTACCTGGTCCGGCTTGTTTAAAAGTTCCAATCCATTTTGGGATTATTAAGTAAACTGCTCGATCTCCACGAGAAAAGAAATTTTAATTATCTTTTCATCCCGAAGATACTGATATTTGTATCTCGCATCCTATTATGAGTTTTGCGCTTCCCTTCGCGATCAACGAATATTAATCTTTTCTGCGAGCGAACAAAATCTTTTTGTCGGACTCATCTTTAAGTTAGAATTTATCTTTGAACTATCACGCGTAGTAGACGTATGCTCGATTTGTACGTGAGAAAAAATTTTAATTATCTTTTCATTCCGAAGGCACTGGTATTTGTAGCTCGTTTCCTATTGTGAACTTTGAACTTTCCTTCACGATCACTGAGTATTATTGAAATTGTGTCTAGTGGAAATGAATCGTGGTGCTTTGTCGTGGCATTATTTCATGGAACGTTCGCTGTAGGTACGCTGACCTATCGGCGTGACCCTGGATCTATGCTTTCATGCATCACGTTCTCCCTGATCGCATCTTTTTACCTTCATCGCCTGACCTCCACCCACGTACCCCTTGCCTGATGATTTCTGCACGAACGATCGCGTTCCATGCACGTCATTACGTGTCATTTTATCAAAAACCAGTGAAACAGTCTAATAGAAAAATTATGCAAATAATGAAAATATTTTATATGTTTTAAGAATATTTAATGAACTATTTTATTTTGCAAGTTATGGCAAGTTAAGACACGATGTTCACATATTTCGTTTTATGAATCTAGCAATTAAAAATTGTGAAGAAATGGATTACTCTAAGTGTAGGATGCGAGGTATGTAGACTATAAGAGTAGGACATGCCAAATTATATCCATTCAAATTTCGAAAATTGCAAATGTTGATCGCGTTAGATATTGGAAACGCAATCCTACTATTATATGTATGTCTTAAACTTTTGCCAGGGACCTTACAGCTCGTACAACCTTAAAGCGAGTCGATAAATTTTTTGTCCAAGCATAATTCGTCGACGCAGGCGGAGGGTACCGTCGCTGGTATCATTTCGCGGAGGGAGTGATAAAGTTTTTCCTGCTCGTCCCGTCCCCCTGACGAGCTGTAGTGAACAAAAACCGTTTCCCGTTTCCGTAAAACTTTATTTCCGGACGGAGATTCATTTTTTTATAACCCGTACGCAGGTAGGCAGCGAGGCAACCGTACTTGCCGTCCTTTTGGGAATCGAAACAAGTCGGTAGCGAGTTTCGTTCTTGTCACGCGTTTTATTTCCTTGCGTAAGGAGCGCCTCGTTACACCCAGACCGCGAAACGCCGCGATTGCCTTCGTTTCGAATTTTCGACCTTTTTCCTCTTGCTTGCCTGTTCGCCGTCCTCGAGAGAACGCCAAGCTTTTTTATCGGTTTTACAATGGATTTCGAGGATACCGACGTCATTTCACGTTCTGAATCTTTTTTCGAACGAAGAAAAAAGTTTGTCAAGAGACGATAACGTACGACTCGACGAATCGACATGGGAAAAGGATTAATATGACAGTATTTCTAATCTTTTTCACGGTTCTTCGGCCGGCTCGAGTTATCCGACTTATCGACGCGATTTCGTTTTAATCACCGCGTTACCCGTTTCATCTTCGCATCGTGTGTCCCGCTCCGACACGCGATGGAATTCCGAGCGATACGCGTAAAGATATTTCAACGTCGACACGTCGGATTCATTTGTCGAATGAGACGAAAAGACAAAGACAAGTTTTATCATCGAACGTATACCGTCCTTTCGCTGGCACTTCTTTTTTTTTCTTTTCCCGTTCTCTTTTGATTTTATCGGTTCATCCTTTATTCCAATCACAACAGCGGCAGTAGCAGCCGTACACGCGTCCCAGTTCTTCGCTTTGCCTCTCCGCTATTCACCGCTCCTTCGAGCGAAATGTTTCAGAACCGATTTTTCCTCTGATCCACGGAATCACGGTTCGTTTGAACTATCGCGGAACGTGTAATCAAGCATAGCTCGTTCTCGCCTAATTAATACTTGTTTCCTGCCTTCCCTCCTATCGTGCAGCCCACCGGTCGCTTCAGGATTAAGGCTGAAAATTCGATGCTCCCTTTTCATCCGCTTCGTCGATTTTTCGAACTCATCTACCACTTCGCTCTATTTCGCTTTTCATGTTTTTACAACTTTCCCGAATGGAAACTTTTTTGGGGAAGTCTAATTTTTGCCTAATAAACGACCAATAGCTTCCAGCCACAATTTCGAATGGTCGAGAATAAGCCAGTCAGTAGGTAGAAATTGAAATAATATGAAATTGTAGGGTAGATATAGATGTTATATAAGCCCTTCGTCACATAAATCGACTAACACCAAAAATAAAACAAAACGTTAAAAAGTGCGATGAAATAATATGCATTTGTTTTCAAAATTCTTTTTATAACATGAATTCAAATAAATTGTAAGCATTAATCCACAGATTTGAAACATATTTTACGAAATCTTCGGATTATTATTCTTTTCAGCAGAATTCATTGAATTACATTCATATCATCATTGAATGATATAATTATTTTTTTAAATGACCATTTAATATTTTATTTGAAACGCTGATGAATCTTCATTATCTTTATAGCGATCGCAATTGTCTCTTTCGACCGGCTATTCTCTTTTTAAAAAGAACCTCTTCGTATCAGCCAGCTTCGTCGAATAATCTTCTTTTGTTTCGATCGTAATAATATTGACAGGGAAGTTATAAAATGGTTAAATGAGTTCCCCAGCGGGGTAACTGGATTAAAGTACAGCGGCGTCGCCTCGACGTCGGTATAGCCCAGAGAATTTCAGTTCAAAATCCTTGCGCGCTGGAACTTTCCTCAATTATTAAGATATTAATTTACTTTTTAAGCCGTTTTACTCTTTACGCCCTTTTTTCGCAATTGCCAGAAGGTGAGATTAAATTCAGCGACAGGCCAGTGCTCACGACATAATCAACATCTTTTTATTAAATCTGTCACTCGTAACGCGTTAACACGAATAAATTATGCATGCATTAAAAAGAAAGTAGCAAGTGGACAAATAAAGTTGCGTCCGGGTTAATTTTTAATTAAATATTTTGACGTTTAGTCACTAATCTTTCGGTCGTGAATTATCGTGAGAATTCACTCGAATGTGTCGGAGTATTCGATACGATCAGGCTAGATGTAGGAGTTACAGAAAGAAGCGTTTGAATACCTCAGAGTACTCTGACATTCGTATGGCTTGGGTACCCAGTCGGATACGAGATATCCATACCGTGGAAGAAGAATAAGCCGCGGTATATACACGCAAATGTTAAAAGCTGCGAGCGAATTTACATAAACTCACGAAAGTTCGGTTCGGTATATGCAACTGGGCTAAAGCGAGAGACGGAAACGTATGCACGTGGAAACCTCGGACTTAGTCCCTTGTCTTTTTTTTCCCTTCCTCTTCGGTGCGTTTCTTTGTGCGTTTACTCCTTTGTTACTTCCGCCTGTTTGTCGGGCTAACCTGAAACGGAAACTACTCGCTGGTAAAAGCAGTTTCAATCTCTTGTTATCTCGTGTCGTGATAAGGAAAGAATATAATGACTGTATAGAGTTTGTACACTGTTCGTTTACTCCAGTTAGCGGATATTAAATTTGCTAGAATCACGATTCTGCATATTTATTTTTTTTCTTGCGAATTGTGAAAAATTTACATTTTCCATGGCCTGAAACTCGTTTCTTCATTGCTTATTAAAAACATCACGACGCGTACCGCGAGGCGAGATACAAAGAAAGCGGCAAGAGATGCCGGAGATCGTTAAAATTTTTCATTCGTAAGCGAGACGCTTTGTAGGTACGTGAGCATCCGGTCTTTACGTTACCATGAAAATAGTAGTAAGGAGGAATGCACGGACACGCGCTGCTCCTTTTCTCGGTGAAAAAATAGCGCGTTATACTTCCAACGGGAAAATAATATTACCATCCAAGGGAAAGTACGACGACGTTGCCAAGCGGAAGAGCAGCATATCGTTGTAACTTGGCATCAGCTTCATGATGCATCGCGCGGTTTAACATTTAATAGAAAATTTTAACAATTTATTGCGATATTCGCATATATTCATGTCATGGCATTGAACGATCAAAAACGCTCTACGTACAAAATGATTTAATTAAAAATTCGTAGATTTCCAGTGCTTTTCCCTGGATTATGAACGTATAATTCTCGCTGGCATTACGGATACGAGGTCGGCTTAGAATCGGGCTTTACTTTATGAGAGTTGGACATTCGTTAGAACGGAAACAGGGGATTCTACTCTATAAACTTTTCTGGTTGCATTCGAGACGAGGAGAAAGTATCGTCGAAATTTTTAATGTAACTGCTCGCTCGTTTTCGCGTGGATTTTATCTCCAGGCGCGACACGACGCCCAGACGTGGCCCGAGTCCGCGTTCCGCTCATTATCAGTTGTTACTCCGCTCTTCCTGGTAGCTCGATTTTTTTCGCTGGTCGTAAAGAAAGTTCTACGAACAGCATCGGTTTTACAGAGCGCGCCGTGTCCGGACGCGGCTGCGATCCACTTAATTGTCCGATGCTGGGCTACCTGGGTAACTTCAAACCGCCCCGCAAATTGAATTTGGATCCTGGTAATGCGCGATGCAATTGTTATAATTGAATTGAGGAATAAACTTTTTTAAGTGGGACGAAAAACGGGTGGGAACGTTCGTGACCGTTTAAGACCGGAAGCTGCTCGGTCGACGCACGAACAAATACGCTGAAACTTGACCGGCTTTAGTTACTCGTCAAAAATTAATCGATACAAAAAATTTATTAAAGCGAAAAGAAATCGTGGAAAATGGAAAAATAATTTGTTTGGTTTCTAAAGGTAGAAAATAATATTCTTCATTTCGGTGCAATGTTCTGGTTCTTTGCACTGAATCCACGTGTCTCTCGGAATCTAATGTACAGAGAGTGCTGAAAATCTGGGTAAATGTGTTTCTATAAGAGTAGAACACGCGAGCATACTTTCAGCCTGATCGGCGAACATGAGATTTTTGCCAAATTTTGAAGGGGTACCCCTGTAAATTTTCACGATTTCTTCAAGTTGCTGCTGCTCGGAATCTAATGTGTAGAAAAATGTGAAACCCTGGGTAAATGTTCTACTATATGAGGAGNAGAATATCTGAGCATGTTTTCGACCCGATCGGCCAACTTTCAATTTTTGCGAAAATCTACGAAAATCTACCCCTTCAAAATTTGGCAAAAATTGAAAGTTGGTCGACCGGGTTGAAAACATGCTCACATATGCTCCTCATATAGTAGAACATTTACCCAGGGTTTCACATTTTTCTACACATTAGATTCCGAGCAGCAGCAACTTGAAGAAATCGTGAAAATTTACAGGGTCATACGTTTGATTTAAAATTAAAATTATACTTGAAGATTCCATTTTATATCCTATGCAATGATTTTTTAATACTTATAATAATTTAATCAAGTTTTCAATCGTAAGCGAAATGTCAATGGAAAATCTCAAGCATAGTAAAGTTCAAGGTTGTGCCGGGGACTCATCATTAGCCGAAGAGATTGTAATTTTCAACTTAATGGAAAATAGGTCGTCTTGAGGGAAATAAGTGGAACGAAGCCAGCCTAAATCGAAGGAATGCACTTGACAGTGTAATTAAAGACAGCCGGATCTTCGGGTCATATCGGATGATTATTCGCGTCTTCTCCTTTGAGAGGGTTCCTCTTCCTATCTTGACCTTTTTTTAGATCTCCATGAAAGTTGACATCTCATATCGGAATTTCATCGACCCGATCGCGTTATTTTATTCAAAAATTATAAATGGAACGGAGTTATCTCCCACAAAAAAAAGTAGTAAAAATGCGGGTGACACGAAATTAAAACAAAGGCGGTTACGATAGATCTGACACTTTTAGAATTGTAAATGCTGTTTTATATGCTGTCGACTCGATTGTAAAATATGTGTTTGACCGGTAAAAAACAGTAACATGCAAGAATAATGAAGCCTGTGCTGGGCGTAACGTCAACTTCTGTTACATGGGTTAAAAGTAGAAATATGCATGAGAGATAAAATGGCTGAAGCGTTATTGCACCAAATATTGGCCACGGAATTTCGTGACATCCACATCGGTTCTGATTGCATTTTTTTTATATCTCTTGCGAAAAGAAAATCAATTTTTCCTGACATTAATGGCTAAAAAAAGTTACTATCAATTTTTACTACCACTTCCTTCTCACTCTGCCATTTTGAAATCATTACAAAGCAGTTTTAAACTCGTTCGAAATTCGTCGGGTTCGAAACTTGAAACGTGATAAACTCATAATTTGTGAAACTGGTTCGATGAACTCGTATGCATAGAGGGGACGGGGAACACGCTCAAAGAACTTTGGAGTCGTCTTGGGTTCCGTTGAATGACACGGTTTGAAGTCATCTTCGCTCGAGGAGATGTTTCCGGGTGCGTTCGCTTCTCCTTTCGACACGACGAGATCAAAGATACTTTACGCGTGTAGGTAGTCAGCCACTATTAAACGCTGTTAATTCGAAGTCGTCATCGGATACGTCTGGAAAACGAGCCCCCGCTCCCCCGGCTGTGTTTACTGGGGCACGGTTGCTAGCCGAGCGCTCCTCGACTTCGCAGTAAAATTTCGTCGAGCGCCGGTTTTCCCTTCTCTTCTATTTTCAGGGAGCAGCAAGCTAATTTCTGCGCGAGCCAGTCGACACACGGAGCCGTCGCGGTCTTCCTTTTTCTGCCCACTTTTCCCCGGCATTCTTTCGACACTTTTTCCGTCCGCTCGTGACCGCGTCGATTTTTATTTACATACTCATCAGGAAATTAGTGTTCCCTCTGGCGGGTATGAAATTTTCAAATGCCTCGCCGTTCGACGCGGCTACGTGCTCTCGAAAAATACGCTCGGCGATCGGGACCAGTGGCGATTATCGAGTTTTTAATGAGATTTTGCGAATTTAGGAGATTTCGCGAATTTAACGAGTTTCTCGTACGAGATGTCATAGAAAATTCGCTTAACGTGAAATTTTTTCAAATGTGCTTTGCATTTTTATTACGAAATTAAGCGAAACGTTTCGCTCTTAAATAGCGACGAGGAGGTTCGATTCCGAATAAAAGTTTTTTAGATGATCATGTCTCAACTCGGGCGATGTCTTTCAAAACGAATATTCCCTGTTCTTCTTATTAAAAAAGAATAGCGCGCTCGAATCTTGAACTTCGCGACCGGATAATGAATTCAGCCAGATTAAATACGGAAACGAGAAGCGAGTACACGCAGTCGTTAATTGTATTAATATGACTTGATATCGTTTACGTTTAATCCGGGAACGGCTGCAGCGCGACGAGAGACTCCGCGTTGCGTCGCGTGAATAAACGAAGTGCGCATCATGTTTGCATCCCAGCAAACAGACGGGCTGCAATTTTCCTTTGAGTGCCGCGCGAAGTAGACGTTGCCGTCATTTGCGCACGAATTTCCACGCGATGATCACACCCTTGTTACCAGGCCTCGAGTGCAACTGCATTTTTTAAATTTCGTTTATATATCGAACTTTTCGGTCTTGTATCGTTTCTTTTTTGATTTCATGTAAATCAACGCGTCGATTCTTCTTGCGAGAGCTCGGATTTAGAGGTTATTTATCACTGTTTTAAGAAGGTATGGGATCGACTGATGTAGTCAATACACGAAAGCAGTCGAGCTTGACTAGTATCCGTATGTTCACTAGCAGCGCTGTGCGTATAATACAACTACACGTATTGAATGCCTTTAAACGTTCTCCCAGATGCGTACTGTATCTACGATATATTATCATTGAAAGGAAAGAACGTCAATTTTAGGCACCAATTATTTATTTTCATATATTATTAACTACTGAACTAGTATTTTTAAAATTGAAGATCATTTCTCAGGTATATCTCTTTAAAGTAAAAAAAGTTTCGTTAAGGTATCATCATCATTTTCCGGGATATATGTAGATGATATACGTACATAAAAATGCTATTCTCCACAAGAGACCGTGTTAAATCTGCAAATAAATAATTGTTTATATCTAATTTAATAACTAGCCCCATGCCTAAAAAATTGATCCTAATATCTTGATAATTCATTTACCACAATTTTTATTTCACACCCCATTCTCTCAAATTACGTGTATCGTACAACGCCATCGAATTACGGTGCTGTTCGAGATACCATATAAAATTACCCGTGCCCTGTTCTCTTTACAACCTCGTGGTATAAAACTAATAACACACGCTCGGGCTCGTAACCTTTAATCTCTGAGGTAATCTAAATCCGGAAAAGGAGCGTGACCAGTTTTTTTTTTCCACAGAGATAATATTAAATTTTCTATCGGTACAATATTTTCCTGTCTCGCGGCATGATCATTTTTCCTGCTAGTGACGTGATCAATGACTCCGACGCAGCTCGTTCTACGCTCTCGTACGATAGAAAACGATAATGCTCGCAGGTTCTCTGGGGATGTAAACGATCCGTTTCATTATTTAAATGAAGATGTTCCCTTTCGTTACGTATTACATAGCCTACGACGCCGTGGCATAATTTGTCGAGCTCTCCATTAAAGGGATTTCGCCTTTCCGATGAACACAGAAATGAGAACATTCTTCTCTAAAAACCACCGCGACAAGATTTGATTCGTTTAATGGTCCATCCTAGTTTCCACGCTCAAGATATTCGTAAAATTGCTATTATTAATAGATTTGGTTCTCCATTTAAATGTTTTATTTTGAGAGACCCTATATCTTTATCTTCTTTATTTCTTACTTCCTTATTTCAACGTTATCGTTAGATCGCAGATTTTACGCATTTGTAGAAAGATTGAATATGCAAGAGATACTTATCATGCAGAACATATTTTAATACACCCTACTATTCCATATTCCTGCTAAGTCATCTACCCCGAGCGATCTAGAAGTTAAGTTTTAGGGGCCGTGTATTCCAACTTTTTGCATATATCATTTTTGTGCGTGTCGCGTTCGATGCCAGAGATTATCGTGTCCGATAGCTACGATAAAATGAGCGACGCCGCTTAATCGGTGTTAACTTTTTACGTACGGTTCCGTGCTTACTCCTGCGATAAAAAGGCCAGTGCATGTTTTGTATCGTGCAAGGCCAAGGCCCAAGACGATTAAATTTCGTGAATAGAAAATTAGGTGCACTGCGGGCTTTCATAAAATAAATGTATATTGTAAGGTAAATGTGATAATAAATAAAAGAAGCAAAGAAAATAAATAAAAAAATAAAATAAATAAAAAAATGTAAAAGTAAAAATAAATAAAATGTGTATATTAAATATCTATTGTAAAACCGGTTTACAAAAATAATGACAACAAATAGAGTATAGCGATTGTCAATTGTTTAAGAGAAACTCCGTTTGATAATTGTTATCGGATCGGTGGACGGGAAGGGTTGAAACGCTTCTCGAGTGATCAGGGGGAAAAAGTTTGTACCGCGGAACCAGTATGAATGTCTAACGATAAACTTCTGAGTTCTCGGGCGTAAAAGTTGGCAACGGTTTGAAAAAGACGCATCAGACAGGAGAAAAAAAGGGTGAGAGACAAAGGAGAGTCTCGCAGGGCGAAAACGCGACGAGTTCATGCAGGCTGCATATCATCCGCGATGAAAAAGCATGATTGTGGCTAGGGTTGCAGCTGGTGCTCCGTGTTCGCGCAAATTGCTCGTTCTATTATTCAGGCGTAGCTGTAAAAGCGTTGTAAAATTCGACGTACGGTTAATCTGTTAAAGCTCAAATAGTGAACGACGATTCTCACGTAGAATTAATCTTCATTTCGAAAAATATAATACAAGGAAGAAAAAAATGAGTACGAAACGAGAGGTTTAAGAAAAAATGAGGACATTAATTATTAGCTTGTTATGACAGTAGCAGTAACAGTAGTGGCTATCGTTTAAATTAACATAATTAAAACAATGATGTAGATAAATAATAAGCTATCAACTAAATAGAATACTTAAAAAATTCAAGCTGGAAGGAATAAAATATGTTCCGGCGTCTTCAAGAATTAATTAATAAGCAAAATTGTTGATTGCAGAAATTTGTTCTCTTGTTCAAATATTTCAGCGAAACGCTTTAACGTACTTAGATGACCTGAAATTTCTTAGTTACTGATTAAGTAGGATTGGTTTCGAGGATCGAGGAATGGATTATCCGTGCATCGAGAGATGGAACGGCAGAAAACTAAAAGGACCCGCGGGTCTGTTCCACCAATTTCGGTATGCTTTTTTCGCGGCCGTTATCGCATCTCGTTTATTTTTGACCCGCACTATTTACCTTTCCTGTGCCACGGCGAAGCTTTTCACAACGGTCATTCGATTTGAAGCTACTCCCCTGCTGTTGCTACCGCCGCAGGAAATTGCAGCTGGAAGCTCATTTTCGCGCTATCACTTGTCCAATTCACGGGAATTTTACGGCACCAAATTTTCCGTAGGTGTTGCGTACATTCGCACGTGTGCTCTCATTAAGATCAGAGGAATAGGGTCTTTAGAAAAATAATTTAAGTCACTCCGTGAATTATATTGGGGAATAATCGTTGTTGACAGTGGTGCCTCATATTCAGGAACGATTTTAATACAATAATTTTTGCTAACGGGTAAATTCCTGTGACACATATTAAGGAGGTAGATCGGATACGTAGGTTAACTCGAGAATTTTTGTTCGTTATCGATTTGAACGAATTCGTTCTAGCCGTTCGATGAATGACTGAAACACGCGTTTGATTATCGGCGTAATTACGCGGGTTGTGGGTACGCGCGTTGTAGTCACGGCGCGACGGTCGTTGTTTTATTATTCAATACGACTCGCGAAAGCGTCGTAAAGTTTGGGATCGAAATGGGTAAAGTAGAGAGAGGAGGCCGCGTGCCGCGTTGCACCATCGGAAAATGACAGAGTCTGCCAAGTTGCAACGTTCGATAGTTTACTCGCCACTTTAGACCCGACAACTTGGAACTTTCTTACGACGATCCTTGATCCTTAATTGCTGACGCGAGACTTTGCCCGTTTCGCGATTCCGCAACCCTCCTAATCGCATCTCTGCTTCCGGCTCTCTGTTCTCCATGGTATCGATTCAATTTACCACGAGCATCGAAAAAATGAAGCGGAGACTTATTATACATTTTAAATATTGTCGCGTTAAGGGACTTGCACGTAAGCAGGAGCTGGCTAAGAATAATTGTCCAAAGCTACACAAAAACGTTTACTATATATTTGTCAATGAAAACTTGTTTTACTTTCAAGCGTTATCTTACATTCAATAAAAAATAGCGAACAATGCGATTGTAAAAAGTGTATTTAAGTGCGGTATGTATCGGTCATTTAGCGTCGCAGAACATCGAAACGAGTAACTTCGCTACGTCCAATGAGTAGAGGTTTAAGTAAAGGTGTTACATCAACCGCGAATTATGTCTGTGAAGCTTTTTGCGTATAATTTCGCGGTAATTACGACANCGTTGTTGACAGTGGTACCTCATATTCAGGAACGATTTTAATACAATAATAATATGATATAACTTTGCTAACGGGTAAATCCCTGTGACACATATTAAGGAGATAGATCGGATACGTAGGTTAACTCGAGAATTTTTGTTCGTTATCGATTTGAACGAATTCGTTCTAGCCGTTCGATGAATGACTGAAACGCGCGTTTGATTATCGGCGTAATTACGCGGGTTGTGGGTACGCGCGTTGTAGTCACGGCGCGACGGTCGTTGTTTTATTATTCAATACGACTCGCGAAAGCGTCGTAAAGTTTGGGATCGAAATGGGTAAAGTAGAGAGAGGAGGCCGCGTGCCGCGTTGCACCATCGGAAAATGACAGAGTCTGCCAAGTTGCAACGTTCGATAGTTTACTCGCCACTTTAGACCCGACAACTTGGAACTTTCTTACGACGATCCTTGATCCTTAATTGCTGACGCGAGACTTTGCCCGTTTCGCGATTCCGCAACCCTCCTAATCGCATCTCTGCTTCCGGCTCTCTGTTCTCCATGGTATCGATTCAATTTACCACGAGCATCGAAAAAATGAAGCGGAGACTTATTATACATTTTAAATATTGTCGCGTTAAGGGACTTGCACGTAAGCAGGAGCTGGCTAAGAATAATTGTCCAAAGCTACACAAAAACGTTTACTATATATTTGTCAATGAAAACTTGTTTTACTTTCAAGCGTTATCTTACATTCAATAAAAAATAGCGAACAATGCGATTGTAAAAAGTGTATTTAAGTGCGGTATGTATCGGTCATTTAGCGTCGCAGAACATCGAAACGAGTAACTTCGCTACGTCCAATGAGTAGAGGTTTAAGTAAAGGTGTTACATCAACCGCGAATTATGTCTGTGAAGCTTTTTGCGTATAATTTCGCGGTAATTACGACATTGCTGTCTGACGGTTCCCGTGCTGCTGGTTCCCTCTCCGAGGAAGGAAGGAAGACACGTGAACTCTTGACCTGACCCAACGTTAAAAGGCCAGTTTAGCAGGATACTGGGCTTTAACAATATTCATAAATTCATAAATGTGGTCTTTCGGACTTGCCTAGACCGGGCTGGACCGAAGCAGACTAGACTGGCCTGGCTGGAGCCAATGAATTTACTGGGAAACGGACTTCAACGATGTCCAGGATTTTGTTCCCCTTTACCAACAATGAATATTTACTCGTTTCCGCCAGAGAGATTCGTTCTCTTTGTCTTGCCTCCTCGCCTTACCCACATAACTGCGGCTTTATATTTTTCATTTGGTTCTCTGTTTTTGTTTCGACGACTTTTGCAAAAGTAATTAAAACGCAGTAAAGATGCAAATGGATCACATAAGCAGTGACCCGTGCGCGTTTCCACGTTTCCTACCTGAAATATTCATTGAAACGCGCAGCATTATATTCCCTGCGACAATTCCAATTAATCGTTCTGAAATAATGTTCGAACGCTTCGTGCATAACTAGAATGCAAAGCACGATTCTTCCTTTTTTTCTATACGTAAAATCTTTTTTTCTCTTCCGGCATAAGTCGTATCGCTGCTTTTCCAAAGTAATGTTTTTCTTGTACGGGTTTTAGGCAGCTCATGCTTGTATGAGTTTTCTCTGGGAAGTCAAATCCTAACATATTTTAGACGTAGGTTAAAATTGCATTTATTTTGAAGCATTAAAATCGCGTAAGGCTCCAAAACCATTGATTCTGCATCGAATATTGAAAATTTATTATAGAATAAAAATCTATTATTCCTCGTGGATTTTGTCTCCCTAGGGGACACTTACACGAGAACTTTGTACGATTTACCATACTGTCGAAACCCATACTGTCTCTACGACGACTAATCACGCGATGGAAGAACGTTTGGCAGGGTATGCTTTCGCGAAGAGTCAAATATCAGCCGATCGATACGAGATCGTACGAATTTCCAGTCGATTCAGGGCCCGTACAGTGTGGATACACAAAGCTGAACAATACAGGAATCCCCGGCGGGCAACTCGTGCACGTTAGTAGTTAATCGAATATCGACTAGGTCGAACAAGTGGAATCTCGGGTGATTATCGGGTGAGTCTCTATCGATAAGGGTCCCCTTCGTCGCCCCTCGCCCGCCGCGACATGTACTCGTTTCCTGTCTTAGTTCCAATTTCATTCCCATCGCGTCGATTCGCTTTTTCAATGTTTCAAATTACGCGAGTAGAATCGGTTTTTCGCTGCCGCCAATTACGAAAGTATTCGCTCCCGAAATAACCGCCTTGTTAGCCGTGCGGTTGTCAGCTTTTCAATTTCGCCGAATCACTTTCGTTGCTTCCTGTTCGCGTCGACTTCTCGTTTGGTAAAACGGCGACAGCTAGTTTCCCCATCCGGTCGCTGCGTATACGAAAGCGTATCGTTCGCCGAGAGGTTTCAGTAGTTACGGCGCGGCACTTAGCGGCCGAACACCGCTACGTCTGACATATGCGCGACAATACTACTTAGACACCGAACGGGAGCCAATATCGCAAATGTCATGGACACGAAAATGGTTCGACGTTAACCATCGATTGTTCAACGGTATCGAGGCATGTCCGCACCGCGACGTGACGCTCACATGACGTTTATTTAATGATCGAATTCGTACGAGGAAAACGTTGTTCCATTTAGCGGTAACCTATACGTGAATTCCAAATGCGCGTTTTGCATACATCGAAAAGTACGCGCGCGTTAACCCTTTCGCTTCGGCAGTCCGGTCCGTCGAAGTACTGCCACTGTACGGACACGTATCCCTAGGTCGTGTCGTGGACGCCGCTTATAAGCGGCGCTCGAAGCGAAAGGGTTAAATATACGAGATTTTCAACGAAAACTGTCTTCTCTGTTTGCGGTAAAGCGAAGCAAAGCTATCCGGGACAAACGACGATTTAGATTCGCGTGCAGATTAATTGATAGAACTGGAAAAAGTCAAAGCTTGAGCTCGCGTCGTAGCATTAAAAAAAAAGAGGCAAGGATAAAGGAGTTAACGAGTAAAAAGGAGGGTTAATTTCCGTCGGAATACAATAAACCGCTATCTCCTCGCGGTAAAGCGACAAAGACGAAAGCGGAGCGGACAAAAGGCGGCGCGGAGAACGTGCACGATTAGATCCCGTGTGTACGCGTGCAGATGCGGGCTGCACATGCACGAGCGAGCCGTTTCCTGTCCGTTGATGGGGCCACGGGTCACATGCACGGCACACACGCCGTGTGTCGATGCTTGCGCCGGTTTTAAGGAGAGAGAAAAGCGAGGTCAGGTCGATTGTCAAGCTCGCGGGACCTTGACTCACTGCCCGTAAGCGAGCAGAGCGCATGTGTGGTATTACGGCCGGGTTACCCGTTTCCGACCACCACCCGCCGCCACCCCGCTCCTTCGCCCCCGCGATACGCTACTATCGTTACTACTACTCCACGCTCCCTCTCTACTCGCTACCGTGGACCACCCCGTCGGCTCGGCCTCCCCCGCTGCTTTCACGTGTACTGGCTCGATTTTGCTACGCAAACCGGTTAATGAACACGTCACACGACAGGGTGCAAGGCTCCTGCCGCGGGTACGCACGCGCGTACACGTACGACATGTTACAATTATAATTTGATACCGGTTCAATGCGATATCTCAGAAAAGCCAGTATGTACCAGTGGTAGTAAACGCATTAAAAAATTTATAATATATGCGTGTATAATATTCTATGGGATTATTGATGCTGTACGATGTTGTTGTGGGATTATTTACGATGGTATTTGGAAATCAATGCGGATCAGATTAAATCGGAAAACGAATTTTAATATAGGCATTACATGAATTATTCTAAAACTATGCGAAACGATAAGGAAATTGAAACTACGACGCAAATGTTATCCTACTGGATACCTCTACGACGGTTATCTTTCTCTCCGCCTTCTTGGTCATGCCAACTTTCAAACAAGTTTTTCCCAAAAAATTAAATCCTTCCATAGCAGACTTTGAACACTTTTGCTCTACTACAAAATTCTCGACGGTAATTTCTTATCCTACATTGTAACATTTGTTTCAGTACTAGTTTAACAGTAGTTTAAATCTCATATCTTTACGTGTGCGTTTCCTCCTTTGGACGGATTTTACGTTTGCCCTTATTTCTTACTTGAAAGTAATTGAATATTTGCACCAAACTCCTGGGCAACCTTAATTGAGGTTTAATTTTTGTCACGAGTGAAAATGTTGACTCGCGGCAGTGTGCACAAACAGGCCGCGCGTTAGTCACATCTGGTGTATCCCATAGAAAAAGCAGTACATATCGTCCTATTTTTTTTTTTAGTTCTTGTTACGACCTTAGTGTCGGTAACGCTTTAATTTCTCTTGCCTGGATGATACGAGGATGAAAGGTGAGGTTATAAAAGCAGCGTTCAATTAAAATTTCGCGCACGGCTGTTGGTGTTACTTGGAATTCAGATATTCGTCGATATCACCGGGGTTAGATAGCGGGAATGAATAAAATATTTGCAGGGTCGACTACGTGGAGGGAATTGTTTTCGCGGAGATTGTGGCGGCGAGGACGAGAAATGTAGTACGATAAACTGGGACGAGTCGGTCGCGGTACGGAGGCGTGGCGGGCGAGGGACACACGGAGAGTTTTAAAATGTGCCTTAACGAGATCTGGAAGTAGGTATCTTGTATTTTATGATTACTGCTATTATTACTCCATTTTATGATTATATCGCGAGGGTGGGTAGGGAACGTGAAATAAAAAAAATTTCCCTGTTACTCTTTCATGGTGGAAAAACGTATAAATTATATCTCCGCGCGGCATCGTGTAACTGTAAAATTAATGAAATCTCCGATCTGTGTATGGATCGTACTACGCATCCTGCCGTTTTACTTTTTTATCGCGACCGAACAAATGTATGCCCAGTTTTTGAAGAGCCATACGTATTTACTGACGTGCCGTATTTCATCGATAAATACAGGGCGCATAGTTGCGCTGTTTTTTTTTTATCTTGCGGCTTCGTGTTTGGTCTGCATTATCGTGTTCGTTCGGATTTCTTCTGAGTCCCAAAATTTTGTGTTATTTATATTTTTACGTTTGCCGCGAAATTTTATCTGACGATGTCGTCGCGCGGTACGTGATTGTCAACGGTAAACCTCGTCCGATATTTTCTTACATTGTCTCCGACGTCGGGGATGAACCGTGGAAAAAGCTAGGTATCCAAAGAGATTTAAGCCGCTTATTTATCTGCAAATGTAAGGGCATAAATTATTCATAACCTCTCGAGACAAAACGTTGCGCGCTCATTAATATACTTTAGGAGTTAGGAGCTTTTAATCATCCGGGATTAATCCGGGTGAAAAAATATGTGTGAAGTTTTCGGAAGAATTATATTACCTTTGCAACCTTTGTCGACTCGGGCGGAGTTTGAAAATTCGCATATATCCCAGTCGAACAGTTTCGAAATTCTGCTAGCAGCAACTTCGAGATTAAGTAAAGTGTAGTGCGTGCGGATTAATCAAATGTGCCTTGTCCGGGGTATTACGCCGTTGAATAATGATCCTTCGGAGCATATCTAACTAACGTTCCTCGGCTCCCTTATTTGCATCGGAGGCAAACACGTAATGCATTAAAAAAAGCTGAATTCCCACAGACGATACCTTTTAAACGTAAAAACCAGATATTCTGATTGGTGAACGAAATAAAAGGCTTAAAGTCTGGTACTTTCTTATCAAGGAATTAGTCTTAAAGCTAAGTGTCCTTAACTGTAACATCTTAATCTATTCGGACTCGCACTACCGTCTGCGAATATCAAGAACGTAACTTGAAATGTATGATAATATACGAAAAACATTGTTTCGAGTAAATCTGTTCCGCAAAGGTACATCTTGGTACTTTGTCAAGACTTTGATCGTCTTAATTCCCTTCGATATTCAAAGAACGAGATATCCTCGGCGAGTCTGCCCTGATCCATTGTACAAGGACAGTATCGTTCCCTGTTCACGTTTCGAGACGCATTTTAGTTTTCTATTGCCTCTCGAATATTATTTCTGTCCCGTTTACTGTTACAAAGATATCGACGATCGAGTACAGGTGCTCACGTAGGATCGTACACTTTTATCGAGGAATGCAAGCTACCGTTTACGTTTAGAGAAGATGATATTGTGCCGATACGAAAGAATATGTATAAGCTAGTGCGTTTCATCGAAGCTGAATGGGCCGCGATCGACTATGCGATTTGTCTGGAGATACAAATAGGGCAGACATTCGCCTTGGCAAATAATTTTCGTCGCGTCAAAGAATCGTTTCGTATTTCTTTGTGTTTTTCAAATATAATAATCGTACCTTGTATCGTATTAATATCACATAGTATCCACAGTGTTTCAGAATTGCGCAAAGTAATCTCTGAATAAACCATTTTGTAATAATATGCGCTGCGAGAGCTAGATAACTTCGTTTCGTACGTATAATTAATTTAGCAACTACTATAACATATGCTTTAAACGCGTACACTTCGATTTCACGAAAGTTTCCTCGAATCTTTCCCATCTTGCCTCCTTCCTAATTTCTTCGGTGATTTGCATTTCCATTAAACCTTTTCGGAAATGCAGCTTCCAGTTACATTGAGTTGAAACTTTCTGGTACATTCAACTACACGCTATTATTCGCAATTTCTAATATCTTTCAGTTCTTGAAATTACAATTCATCGTTATAAACATCTTCAATTTATTAACTAAGTCACGAGAAATCTGGTTCGTTAACAAATGTTTGCTCGCAGAATTATAAAGCGACCGCAGAGGTGGGTTGACGTAGCGGGTAAAATTCGAGGCACTGAAACGTTTTTAATTATATAAAGTAATCAACGAAAATCGGTCCTTCGATCGCTGGAAGCAGCGTTCGCTTTTCGTCGTGATTGCATCCGACCTCGCGGGGGTTAACCAAGGGACAAAGAGGGTGGCGTGGGAACAGGTGAAGGGCGAGGAATGATGTAATCGATGCACAAGGGTAGAGGGTGGCCGCGACACTTGGCCTTTGCGTCGCTCGACGATGCTCAAAGACGGTGGGAAAAGTGGTCGCGAGCTATACGTTACCTTCCTTCTCCTGCCTCTCGCAACCTTTTCCTCCCCCACCGTGAAAAGTCCTCGAGGAAAAATACTAAAAGGGGATCAAGTTAGCGAAGGACGTGTCTGTCCTTGGGAGAATCGGTTAACGTCAAACTTTTCGCGTCTTCGATTCGTTTCTTGCTGTTCTTGATATATATATATATAATAATTAGTTTTCACGAGAATTTCATTACATTTCTCGCTCTCTCCCGATTGAACCGCGACTCACATGAAAATATTTTAATAACTCGGCGGGTAAATATTCACTACCGTACACAGGTTTTAACGTCAGTCCGCAATTCAGCTGCATAATAAAAAACTTATCACGACTCATATTTTCACTCGAATTCGGAGTAAGTGACTACTTCCGCGAGCGGAATTGAAACTTTTATACAACTTGGAACCAAGTTGAAATTTACATGTACATCGCGTTAAATTATGGAAACTATAAAGCTGGAAGTATTTTTTGAGCTCGCGTTACCGTGCAGGAAACGTGACCCTGCTAACTACGTTACTTCAGAGCTATGAGACACCTGGAATTATCGAGCTCTCCGCGAGTCTCGCGATTAAATTAATTTAACAAGGGCTATGAAGTTCAGCGAGAGTATACGTAGAAACATTTTATTAATTCGAGACAAGTTTCTTAGACCGTATCTTGTCACAGTGTCATAGTGTCGCTGACTGGTCATAAAATTGGACTCTTTTTAAGTGTCTCACATGTCGCTCGAACCGTGCTCAGACCTAGAAGGTACGCGCTGCAGCTAGGCGCACCCTGCGCATTCGATACCCGACGTCACAGTAATTGCATTATGATAATTTTAAGAAAAAAGCCCATGCTTCCATTGCAAGCCTATCGCGCCGTGGATGCCGTTAGTTGTCCAGATCTTAGACTTAACCCTTTGCATTCCGAATTATATTTCAATTTTATTACTCGCAGTTTCCATTTGTTTCAAGTGTTCTATTTAAAATTTAACTTGAGAAACAGTTCTTCGATGGCTACTCATCATTTTACACATGAAAATACGTTGAATGGAACTCGACGAAGGAGCTCCTGAGATAAAATCTGATGTCGAGTAAGTTTCGACATAGGAGCGGGAAGGGTGCAAAGGGAATCTGTGTAAACAGAGATTAAGATAGTGATTACTCGTTAGCCCTACAAGAAAGTGAGTTAATTTTTGATTCTCTACCTATGCCACCACCTATTAGGTGCATTTTTTTAGAGCAAACTATTAGCAAGGAAGAGAAAAGTAACCGCGTCGTAATAATATAACATTTTCCCTTCGAAAAAATGTGCCTAACTTTAACACACATTCATAGAAGCGTTTTAGGCATTCATAGCAACAACAGGATTACATCTCACCCTTACTGGGTTCACCTCGTCCATAAGAGCGAACACACTATCGCTATATGTCTAGGGTCTAACTATCGATGTTCGATCATTTTCCGGTCAATAGCTGGCTCGTCTCAGGGTGACATTGTTCCAATAGATAAACCGATGCTGCGGACAAATTTTAACGATCGTCCGTTGAAGTCTACGCCGCGTCGTCGAGAAGGGAATTAGGGCGACGTGCTTGACCCGGGTTTGTTTTGAAGATGGGCCGCCGTGAAAAGTTTAACACGTTCGATGCGAACATGTGCGATGCCTGTGGCGCGCGACACCTAAAAAATTCCTAAGCGACGCACGTCCGCTTCGAATCTCGCGAGCGGCACGGGAATTCCAAAGCGACCCTCGTTCATGGACAATGAAAACATCGGCATAAACGGGCCACCTCGCTTTTAGGTAACGCGCGTTTATCGACTTCCACCCGTTTTACGAACGATTCCGTTTGAAAATCGCTGTGAAACTGCAAAACGCGCTGTTCGTTTCAGGTTCTCCTTGCCCGGAGGCAATCGCGTATCACGGTTCGATATTATTATCATTATCCTGAATCCTTTAATTCTGGATTTCTTTGTTCTCGCTTTTTTTATTTATCGATCATTGGTAAAATTATGAATTATTAGATACAGCAATCGGTAACGAACATGGTGCATGAAAAAATGGATGCTTCTTTTGTGTGTAGTAAATAAATATCTATTAAACCAGTTGGCAGCCTCTTGAACAATTGTATTTGCTTTTTGTGTTCAACGGACTGAGAGTGTGTTCCTGTCGATGCACTTTTGGCATTTGAAGAATAGGTAGAAGTCACGTGGCGCAGGATGTAATTTTATTCGTGGTAGATTACATTTCTCACGGCAGTCTCGTTATTCGATGACAGAAAGATTTCATGTTCGTACGTGCTTTATCAGAGTCTTTAACAGTATTTTAATTCGATACGGAACTTAAACCTAGGCAAGGATCGAATTTCTAAACTAAACCAATTTACTTTGCATCTCCCCTGGCTGGGAAACGACTACGACGGAACAGTTTTTTTAATCAGTTTAATTAAATTGAGGGCTGCCTGTTAAACTAATAAGAAGAAGAGAACGCGATAAACGCGGGATAGGTACACGGAGAACCGATTGGTACTTATATGTATCTATGTATTCGAGTTCCTATGGCGGCAGCCAATACTAATTCAAAAGAACCGTTCAAACCAGTATTGAGTTCATTAGTGCGCGTGTAATTCGTGAAAAGAAGCAAACTAGGTCTGCTCGTTAGCGGACACGTCTCTGTACTCGGCGGGCGGAGCGGGAGCGCGAGGGAGAGAGAGAGAGAGAGAGAAGGCAGAGAATTGCGGAATTCAAATTCTATTCTGCAGGGAATGCGTTTCGTTTTAAAGCACCGTGTATTTTCTCGGAAATTGCTGCGATCTTTTGCACATTACCCGCAAAAAGGACTTGTACCTTTCTCTGTAATTTTTGCCCGGATCGTATTTTGCGTTGTCACGTTATTTCACCATTACCTCGCCCACGCCGCCATTGAAGTCTACATCAGATTCGTTTTACCCGGACCTAAAGTTTCACTGCCGCATAGCGCGACCTCGAACGAGAAAAATTGTTCGCTCGCAACCGAGCATTAATGGCGACCCGGCTGTTATTGCCAACGTTCCCTTTACATATTGAGTCCTCGAACGGAGAAATAATTACTCTTGAGTCGAATGAAAATGAACTACAGTTTAATATCAAATGTAACGTAGGAGTTGTGTAACGGTAAAGCGCAATTTATGAATATCACGATTTTCGAGGATTTTCAGATTTCACCAGATTTTGCGATATAGCGTTTCATATTATATTTCTTTCTCGAAACGCGCGAAAAATTCTGAAAATCAACAGACACGCGTTACTATACGAGTAGAACGTGAAAGAATTTTTTCAACAAGATTTGGAAACTTTCAGTCTTTACTAAATTTTGAAGGTATATGAAATTCGGCTTTCGTGATATTTGGTATTTAATTTCTTCTGTTCTACCGGATGAAATGTAATAAAAAAATTCATGTGTATACCTCTATACGCGTAGAATAAGACCGAATATTTTTCAAACCGATTACGATTTGCTGGCAGTTATAAAATTATGATCTTGATATCGGGCAGAAATTTATCTTCCCTTATCGAAGGGTCAACTTATGCGGCGAACCAATGGAGAGACCGGTATTACCAAGATAACCAAGCATTTGTCTCAAAAGTAACGTTCCCGCGAACAAATGTTATCGCAACGTGAGGAAACTTCCACCCTCTACCGATAAAATTTCCAATGAATATCCATGCCGCTACGAAGTATCATTTTTGGTGGTCGTACGTTAAACGAGCTCGCGTACCCTCTTACATTTTACATACCGTTTTCGCTTTACGCTCTTACAAAAATGATAAGAAGTTTAATTTAAATAGTTCATCCTGAAATGCAAGACTCTTTATTAAAGAGGCTACTTTGCGTCGAGATAGAATGGTAATTGGAATTTGTAATTCCAGTTTTCGTTCCATTATTTTTAAATGACACAAAAATTGCGTGCACCCGAGGCTGAAAAGAGCACGGTGAAATTGCCAGCCAAAATTATGTTACCTAACGAATAATGACGGAACAAAATGACACGTTAAAAGAATTATATTCGTCGCGAAGTTTTCAAGATGAAAATTCGCCGAATAATCAGCCGGATCATCGATTCCATTGACTTCGCGTCGCGAGAGAGGAGCGAATAATCGACTTGTCGTAACTATTTATGCCAAACCGTTTAAATGGCACGCACGCACCTTCGTTTCTTTAACGTCGCGATCGAGTATACTTGACACAATTTTCAGGGTCACCGTTGTCATTATCGAGTGCACCCTCGATTCATCGCGCGAGAGTCCGAGGTCAAGCCGAGAGCATAAAAAACGATAACCGCGAGACAATACGTTCTCCAACGTGACATTGAACTTCTTGAAATACTTGCAAGCTGCTTTTGTCTGCCCGTCAACTGTTTCGTTGAAAATCCCTCTCATCGGTGACACCTCAGAAATTGGCTACCGAGTAAGCTTCTATTAGCCGTAACGTCCCTGCTAAAAGTTTAAGAAATCCGATAAAAAGTTGTGCCACGAATTCCATATTTTCTTTGTCCCTATCTTCGTTATTCATCGCGATACAGTATAAGGGGCTAGGTTAGTAGTTATTTGACCACCCTCAGGATTGGTTTCTGATCATCCGATCAAGGTTCGTGTTAAAAATGAGAAGATCTATTTATTTAAGGGTTCATGCAGCTTTAAAATCCCTTCTACTCTTCTTTTACAGAGTAACAGACAAATTTTTTCATACGTTTCATTTTTCAAAAGGAAAACTTCATCCAATTATCGTAAACAAATATGGTGAAGCGCGAGTGGAAGGGAAAAGTACGATGTTATATTTTGTAAAGTTGCATAGACATTCAGGTGTGTAACGTGGTTCGAAGTTTCTTCGAAATTATCGATCGTCGTGGATCGGCCGCGGATAGCAAAAGTTTTCCACAATTTTCGCGTGCTCTCGGTGCACATCGAACGTAAAGCCCCTTAAAAGTAGCTATTCAAGCCCGCGGAAAACGATCGAACATCCGACCCGCCGTTCTCTTCGACCCAAAGTCTCTTTGGACTCGCGGCGCAGAAACCGACTTCCGTTACCAAACCAATGCGGTTTTTCCGGTTGCAGTTTTCGTGATTCTAATTAGCCGTGTCGCATTTTAACTCGACGCATGTCGATATTGGATTTCGTCTAACGAGACGGGACGTTCAATTAAAAAGTAATATCGAGGGATAGCGTGAAACCGTGGATGAATTTTGAGCGGAATAAGGAAATAGCGATAGCGCACCAAAGGCAAGTTTGACCCGTCAGGTGGCACGTTGCCCGTCGAGTTGCCGTATGTGTTATACACACGAAAATTTAACATTTCGAATTTGTATTGTTAGTATAAGCAAGCTTTGCAAGAAACGTTAAAATTATGTGAGAAGTCAGCAGCATTAGTGCCAGGCAAAAAATGAAGGCATAGATTTATTACTACTTCTGAATATTGTTCCGCGAGAGGACTCACACTTTTACTTAACTAGGAACTGCTAACTTAAGCAGGAACTGGCTGAGAATAATTGTCCGAAGCTGTACAAAGATAATACAAAACCGAGATCCAAAAGTGAACTAATTAATAAATCCTCGATCAAATGATAATTCAAATATAATCTCTTCAAGTTAATTAAATGTAAATATAGTTAGCACTAATTATTTTCAAAAATCGTTTACTCTATACGTATACGTATATTTATAGTCAGCCAAGATCATGAATCTATAACGACTATAACGAGTAAGTTTAATTAGATTTATGCAAACTCGGTTACAGAGCGTCAATTTACATGGTCAAGAAAATTCTCGGTAACGAAAGCTGGCGACCCGGGAATTAAGCAGCGTTTTACGATTCGCGAGCGGAACGGGTGAAAAAGTTCGGCTCGCTAGTTTCGCGTGCTCCGGGCGCATCGCGCGAGGAACGTTTCGCGTGGCCGAGCGTTTAACACGGGGTGAAAAGCGGCGGAATGAAACACGCCGCATCCATTACCGATCGTTAGATAACGCTTCCAGTTTAGGGTTTGAGTAATGTTCCTGGAAGCGTTCTTAAATCAACCGAAATAAGAATACCTTGTAAACTCCGGTAATCGCGATTCACTAGCATACGAGGTAAAGAACGCGATTCATTCCCCACCGTTCATTTTTATAATTTCCACGCGCCGTACAATCTGCTATTTTTCAAGATCCTCCAGATTAGTCAACTTAGAAAATATTATCCGGCCGCATCGGCGTTAAGGCACTTCCGATAAATATTTTCAGAGCCACAAAGTTTACGTCCCATAATCTTTCCAATATCACGTGATCCAAGTTTTATTAGAAAAGAAACGACCTACGTACGTTGCAACCGGTGTGTATAAAACATTATCTTAAAAATATGCAGTAAAAACGTGAATTTTCATATAAACTTCTCCCGATGTTACTGAGCGGATCGGGTAGTCAGTAAATACTCTCCGTCTTTACAAGCTCTCGCGCGAGCGTTCGTCGTAAAAACGTCCAACCCAAAAAGCGTTCCTCGAACGGAACGTCCGAAGTCCACGCGATCGGTATGCGGGTCGTCGAAACGTAAATTGGCCGAGGATCGAAAGAAAGACCCGTAATCATCGGTCGATGGATCACGAAAC
>SHCU01000007.1:360683-380129 GCA_004307685.1 Ceratina australensis
GAAACGAAAAAAAAAAGCTGGCGGGCAGCGTTGCGTGTTCTCTCTCTTGTTGCATGTCTTCGAGGATCACGGCCGTCCGGGACGAACCGTGCGCCGTAGCCTTGTAAGAACAGTTCGGTTATGCAACCGGAAGAATATCGTGTGTTACCATCGCTTCTACGCCCGCACGCTCGCGTTCCACCGTTAGCATCGTTAAACCCTCTCCGCTTGTTCGATGTATCGATTCCGCGTCCCCGTGAGTTCCTCTCGTTTCCGAGGAGAATGCAAAGTATCCTTGCAAATATTCACGGTTATTCCCCGAATAGAAATTTCGCCGGTAATAATCAACCGGTAAACATTCAATTTTTACTGGCCACCGGCTAGAAATTGACTGGTTTTTACGGCCGGTTAACAGTCAAGTGGTAGAAAAGTTTCGAGCCGAAGTATGATTACCGCCAACTGTTGGACGGTAAAATTTATATTTGCGGTTCGTTCGGAATAAATATACGGTGAGTCGCAAAAGTATTCGCACGGCTTTAAAAACGAAATAACTTTTTTAATACTCGACCGAAGGAGATAATCTTTTGTAAGAACCTAGAAGACTTAATTTATTATGTACATGCGGCACGCGGCACCTTATGCGGAGTAACTACAGTCGCCTATGGAACGTTAGTGGCATTTTATGGAAAGCGACTATAATCGTCCGTAGTAAGGAAGCGGTTAATCATCCTGTCTAATCGTTGACAGAGTTCTATACCTTAAGTTTTCTAATTCGATTCTTACGGCTCATGCAACCGCAAGAATTTCATTGATCGTTGAGAGAAATGAATTGAAAATTGTTAAAAACGAGGACCTCCTCGCTGTTAATATTAATTAGGTAACTGGCAGGTAGACTTAAACATTCTCGCAAATTCGCGTGTTCTTCACATAAGTAAATGTAACATCTCGAGGAAAGGCTGAAGATGAAAAGGTTTAGAGGCGCGTCTCGCGTTTGAGAAAAGGTGAATACACCATCCAGCGAGGGAATTTGCATAATTGAACGGTTTCCGCTTCAGCCTTTAGCTCGTTAGCGTTCAACGCAACGCTTCGAAATGGAAGCATTTTAATTGGAAGCCTGGCATTACCGCTTGCTTGTTACGAGCTTATTTATACGCGCGAAATTAATTCTCGAATGCGCGGACAGCGGTGAGTTGCGGTCTCGTTGCATTCGCTACGTGTGTACCGTCAACCACCCTTTTTGTATCTCTCCTCGCTCCCTTCGACTCGAATCGCTTCGGATTATCTATTGTTCAACGGTATTAGGAACTTGGCGACAAAAGAACAATTCCAACAACGTGTCAAGCTGTTATCCCAACGGGCTGTAAAACGAGTAAATGTACAAACGATGCGGCTCGAGGATGAAAACGACCATAGAATTACGATATAAAAATGACAATCATGAAAATTGTGTGAAAATTGTTTCTAAATATATTTTATTCATTTTTATAGTTTTAAAAGATTACATATCATATCAATTTCTATATATCTGCTATAATTTCTTGTATAAAATAACCCGGTAAGATTCATCGAGAAACGAATGTTTCCCTTGGCGCATTATGCGTTGCGGATGCTGCGAGGAGCATCGTAGATTTTCGAGTTTGCATATCGGCAGCATTTAAGCTCCTGTCGAGTAAACAAATGGCAACGAGGTCGCGCCGGCGACACGGCAAACAGAGAATCTGGCAGAATAGTTTCGTAAGAAAGAGTTTCTCCGCAAAGATACGTGTATTGGCGAGTGCTGTTTGCGCTCGTTATCGATCATCGTTGCCGTTGTTTGCAAACCAGCGCCGTCATGACCATCGTTTAACGCCGTCTCAAGCCGACGGATTTACCCTTCCGGCCGTCAGGTTCCGGTGAATCCGTTCCGGATACAAATAACTCGCCGCTGCTTTCTAATCGGCCTGCCAATTTATCCGACCTGTAACCGTGGACGTGATACACCGATAAACCTGTCATTTACTCTATTTCTATGCCGCGTAAAACGCTATAAGCTACCGTGGAAAAATGTGAAAATGTAATCTGATTTATTTGTAAATATAATTTATTTATTGATTTCCCCCGTAACAACGATTTCATTTCTTTCGTTTCGCTCCACGTACTGTCGGTCCGAACGAATGGTCCTTACGAGGACGCAATTTCATCGCGGATATTAAAAATCAAACGATTTCGAGAGCAATTTAGGACAAGCTTCTCGCGAATGAAAATGAAAATTCACGATGCAGGCGCGTCGACACCGTTATAACTTTTCTCATTCCGGCGTGTACCGTTCAACCGAGTGGTTTCCCCTTGAAAGACTAAGAATGCACGTTAACTGACCACTACCACGCTTATCGTCGAATCGTTGCATCCCGCGAGAGTCAGGAATTTATTAGTTTTTACGATATTACGTTGACTGCCTGTGGTTCAATTTCTAGTATTCTTAAAGCGTATCGTACTTTTGAGATGACTGTTACATATGGACCGTTTATCTTGAAAGCGATGTAGGTCCATTCCAGCACTTAAATATACATTACTTTAGCTGAATTCGTTGAAAAGAAAATTGAAAAAACTTGTCACAAACAAATAGGAACATCAGAAGCTTATGAAATAGAGACAGCAGAATCAAACTCATGCCCCCTTCTCTCTCTGACGAACAGATGCTTCCCCTTACATGCGATTCTGTGATATGCATCTGTGCTATCTGTATTACCTCTGTGGACGAAATGCTGTCGGACAAAGAAGGGTTGTCAGTCTAATTTTCTTCGGTTCTACTTACAGAACGCCTATCACTTCTCCGTTCCATCTGCTCACCTCCTCTACGTGTATTATCTCTATGCTTGCAATGTTCTCAAAATGAAGGGTCCATTTATTTAATATTTTCCTTTATTATATTTTCACAGAATCGTCAAGGATGTGAACAAACAAAACAACGCAAATGCCCAACAAGGCACGGCCTCGTCGTGAGTGGTCTCCCCAGTCCCCTATAGATGTATTGTAAGTAATTGTAATTTTTAACTCCGGAATAACGCGTGAAACGTTGACGTGTCACTTATTAATTTATTGATGATCGGTAAATACAATAAAATATTCGAAATCGGATCACTCTCGTCTGTAAATGCTTATTACATAATTTATGAAAGTCGAGCAACGGAATCGTATAAACATACGCGCGCATGAAATATTAATTCGCGTTTACTAAAACTGACGGACGTACACGGAAGATCAATTCGCGTCTGAATTATTAAAAGTACAGAATCGTTATCCGTTTCCACAGGATATTCCTGGCAATACGCGTTAATTAAAGTCTGTCGTATTCAAATAAAAACAATGCTTCGCAAAATCAAACGCGTCGCTCCCAACGATGGAAACCGGGTCGGCAAAAAATGGATAACGTACGATTTCGGAACGTTTTCACTTTGATTAGTTATATACGATTCTGCGACTGTTTCAGAAACAAGTCAGATATTCGCGTTACGTTGAACTTTCAATACGCAGCGCGGAAAACTGCGAATATAACTATTTTTTAGCGAATTGGAACATTTATATTATAATAAAAGCCGTAGAGAAAAAAAAAATTGAAGCAGAAAAATGGTCGGACAAACAAAAATTCTTAATGCAGTAGGATTTAGAATAGCGATTCTGTATTTATATTTTTTATTTAAATTTCAAAGACTTCGCATTGTTCACGTTTTACTGTTGCATGCTCGCGTTCACCGTGGATTGATATTTTTTTCATGAATTCTGCCCGCACCGTGTACAACTAAAATACATTTAAACAAACTGAAATCGTGAATTGTAAATAGAAATTTACTTCGTGGACTATTTTTTAACATTATGTTCTATTAGTATCAAAGAATTATGAAACATTCTTTATATGCACGTATACGTATAATTTGATTCTCTTTGGTATAAAATCACGCTTGCGGTTGTTCGTTTACATGAGATCCAAGTATGATTATATTTTCACGATCTTCTTATCGATTGGCTAAAATTTTCTGCACGGAACAATTCCCTGACATTATAGAACGATTTAAAATCCTCTCTTATTTCGTTCGTAAGTATGGCTTCACTGTCCGTGACTGGTTGATTGTTGCTTTCCGCGGATTCTAATTGAACCAATTCGCGAGATAAGGTCTTCAATTTGAACGCAACGGACATGGCGAGGAGTCACGAACCGGTAGGCAGGACCGGATGTAATTAAAACGCGAAGACGTTGTACGCGGCGCGAGCCACGTTGCTAGAAAATTCCGCTTATCATAACCGACCCTATTTCGGCTCGAATTACAACGAGAAGCGACGGCATAAGCCGTGTAACTGAAAGGCTGCGCTCTTGTAAAATAATTTCATGATCGGATAGCGGAAGGTATTTTAGGCGAGAAACTTGTAGGAAATTCCATAATTTTCGCGTAAGTTTTCTTCGCTTCGTACCGCGCACAAAACTCCGTTTAAATTGTAATTTTTGCGGGAGCTAAAGTATATTCGTAAAATCCTTGAAGGAAAAACAGAAGGAACAATTCAAATAATTATTATGAAACTGTCGCGAATAGTATTCATTTTTTTTTACTAATTCCTGCGGCTTTATTTAGATAAAAATTCGATGCGTGTCGAACTGATTAAACTCTGAACACGGAAGATGATCCGGAAAGATACGTGTGCGTTTCAGGCAANTTCATTTTTTTTACTAATTCCTGCGGCTTTATTTAGATAAAAATTCGATGCGTGTCGAACTAATTAAACTCTGAACACGGAAGATGATCCGGAAAGATACGTGTGCGTTTCAGGCAAAATTCAAAACCCGCGTACGCGCCCTCGGCGCCCATTGAATATGAACTCGCGTCGATTCACAACGCGGTTGAGTTGACGCCCGTAATGAAGCGACGCGCGTAACACGCGACGCGGAATAACACGTGAAAAAGCAGCGGGGTGCTGGGCGTATCCGTCGTTCGGTCATTCGCGCGGAAGTTAACCCGTCGAAATTGCAATTTGTCGTGATAATACGGTCGATGGTTTCCCAAAGAGAGATCCCGCCGATGCGAGATAAATATTTGGCATCGCGCCGAAAGCCCGACCTCGCCCACTTCCACCCTCCTTCCACCGTTTCGCTCTTTTGCCTCTCCCTTGACTTTGGTCGGTAGAATCAACTGATCGAAACCAGGGTAGGGAGGGTAGAACGGTCCTGCGGTTTTTCGATGCCGCTTGATGCCTCGAATTGCCTTCCAACTGGCCGATAACTTCTCCCTTCCGTTCGTCCCGAGCCAGAAAACGATTGACAAAGCTCGGATGCTTCGCGAGGACTTCTATCTTCTTATCCGACGTTAAAAACCAAAATCAAAACGATAATCCAAATCGGAATGCAGATTGCAAACGAGACTCATGATTAAAACACAAGCCCCATCAGACAGTGAATTGAAATCAGGGTAATAAAACTGTCAGAATGGAAATCCAGATCGCAATCCTTCTTCTTCGCTTGGTACCTTTTGCAAAGATTAGATTTTGCAAAAGATACCATCCCAGGTAAAATAAAAAGTATTAAGATTTGTTTTCATCCATTTATTGATCAAAAAACTTTTCATGAAAACTTTCCGAGATTTAATCTGAATCACCATCGTCAAATACAAAATTAATTCATCAGCTATATCTTGAAAGATCTACATATAATTTAAGATGCATAGGTTCTTAAATTAAATTCTAATCCTAAGTTTGGACATTTGGTGAAGGATCAGAAAATAAAAATATTAAGATTTCGTAAAACTGTCAAATTGAAACCCAAAACCACAGTCTTACTCTGATTCCGAATTAAAATCAAAATCAAGAAATAACTCAAAATCGAAATCGAGTCGGGAATCCGGATTATAAATCAGAAGCGCAATCAGAACACAAGCCCAAACATATTCCGAATTAAAATCAGAATTAAATCGACTGCTAATAACTGATAGCAACATTTCTTGCGGTACGAACGATAAGGCGAGGTAAACAGTAAAGACAGATAAATTGCCTTTAAAAATTGTTTTTGTTAGTTTTACGAGAAGATAAGATAGAACGTTCACCTTTGATTTGCAAACAAAAGTCCATTTCCAAGGCGCGCAACTTTTTTTTTCTCTCCAGTTACAAAATACGTTTTACAGAGTATGTCGGAAAATCGGTTACTTCGGTTGGCAACTCGATCGAAGTCGAATAGTTCGGTGGTGGATCAGAACTTGTAGCTCGCGTCGAGGAAGCAGGTGCAACGTCTACGGAGACATATTCGTTGAAAGTGGATTTTTGTACTCGCCGGTTTAAGGAGGAAATCGATGAGGAACAACGGTCGAAAGTGACGCGAACCCACGGAGCAACACCGTCCTCTCGGTTGAAAGTCACTCGATTTCAAACGTTCGTTAGTTATTCTAAGCTTAAAAGCTTCCCGCTGAAAGTTTCATCGCTTTTAAATTCCGATTTATTCCCGTTGCAACGCGGGATCGAAAGTTCCCGTTCTCGCCTCGGTGTCCCTCCCTGCTCGAGACTTCATTAAGCGCCTTTATTTAGAAACTGAGCACCTTCGTACCTCGGCTTCTTCCGCTTCTTCCCCGACGCGCCGTTTCCTTTTTCTTCATCTTCTCCATTAGCATTAACACTCGCGAGCCGCGCGTTAATGCTCCCTTCTCTCGTCTATCGGCTTGTTCCTCGCTCGCTAAGTTTCTCGAGTATCATTCGATTCGGCTACAATATCCCGTCCGGAAATCGTTAATTTTTTTATGGCAACAGTAAAGTATATTGTTTTTCAGTACGATTTTCACTGTTAAAAATCTGGTAGGATAGATGCATCGTGTGTGTCTACTACCTTAACAGTTTTCGTATAGGGTCCGACAATGAATCGTAGCTAGCTCTTACTCGTATGAGTTTTCCTTCGAGGGAGACATCTCTACGTACAATATGCTGTACATCTTATGTAGAACGGCTATAATCGCCCATAGTAACGAAAGGGTTAAATAGACAGCACCGCCGGCCAACTGTGTTTTACGTAACTTCTATTAATTCGAGTCATTGACTAAATTCCTTCGAGTATGAGCTTTGACGCGAAGATGTTGCGCTAACAGTTCCTCCGCAAACCATTGTTTATACAACTGTACCGCAACTTACACGCCAATAAGTGAACTGAAAATAAGCATTTAATTACAAAGCACGGTACTCGTAAAAGCTCTTGGGAGCACTCGATGTTAGGATAGAAAGCACGCAGCGAATTGTTTTTCACGCGATTATCCTTATCCGATACGATGTACCCGACGCGACGCGGTATTATACGCGGTTTGTTCTTGGCCTGCCCTGGGGCAGGAACAACATACACGGGCTGATTTATCGATTCTACCAGAAGCAACGAAACTACCCGTTTCCCGAGTTTCGATATAGCGCAACCTGTTCTGGTAAACTTGTTTCGTTAACTATTTCTTCCACCACGTACGACAGTTTATTCTATTTATTATTCCTTGATTATTGGATTAATTTAAACGAGTACTTACTCGATTCACTTTCATTTTATTGAAATGATTCGAGTGCGTCTATTAAGTGTACCTTAGCCTGGAATCGATATACGTAAAACGTTACGGTATATCCAACGGTATTTCATCGCGCAGATTTTTAATTATTCGGGGAAAAAGAATTTAATGACATTCGCTTGATACCGAGATTTAAATCAAATCTGAGACTCGTTAAATTGTGTTTAGCTTCGAGAGAAATTAACGTGCCGTGAAAACGCCGGGCGGGCTTTGTGCAAACGCGAACGGAGCGGGAGCCAACGACGAACGCGCAAACACATTTTTTTTCATGCTCATCGCATGCGAGATGATTAATTAATCTTATTCTAACGGGCGGAGCAGTATCGCGAGACGTCCACATTTCCGGCACGATTATTCTTATCTGGTGAGCGTACTCCATACGCTACCGAAAGATCTGTCCGCGTTCCCGCAGGTCTGCATGCGGGCTCTCTTGCTTGATTTATCGTCCCAACCGGTATCGATAAACTCCCGCCTGGCTGGTGTTCGAGATGCAATTCGCCGTGATTAATCCTGTCGCGTCACTCAGTCAAGATTTCTGTTTCACGATATCGATTCTTAAATTAATTGCATTCGAATCTTCGGGCAATACGCGAGGCATTGCTAATAGATTTATAGAGTAAAACGAATGTATTCATTAATGAAAAAAAATTCTTCGTAAAAGGGAGCCGGGGATCGGGACATCTGGGGCATCGGTTTTTATGAGTCTCACATACGCTTTTTTTAACTCCGATTCTAGTGAATAAAGGTTGATGAGAAGTTATTGTATTAGGTAGATTATTACACGAGTACTACACACGTGAACATTTTCAAATTTTTTCATCTATTATATTTGCTTAAAAAGAATTCATGAATATCGCATGTTTTCAGATTTTGCCAGATTCGTGTGATAAAAATGTAAATGCATAAATAGAGGAATGAGTGATAGACAAGTCCTGTTCTTAGGTCGATAACGTTAGAGTAGACATTTTTAGATTAGAAAACGTTAGGCAAAAAGAAATCCATTATGTTATCCCTAATGGGTACTCCAAATTTTGAAGAGATACGTACCACTTCGCAAAAATCGAAAGTTGGCCGATCGGGTTGAAAACATGCTCACATATTCTCCTCATATAGTAGAACATTTACCCAGGGTTTCACATTTTTCTACACATTAAATTCCGAGCAGCAGCAACTTGAAGAAGTCGTGAAAATTTACAGGGGTACCCCTTCAAAATTTCGAAAAAAGTAAAAGTTGTCCGATCGGGTCGAAAACATGCTCAGATATTCTCCTCATATATTAGAACATTTACCCAGGGTTTCAGATTTTTCTATGCATTAGAATCCGAGAGAATAATTTGGAAAATTTCGAAATGAACATCAAATTAATGGATTTTTTCCCCGAATCTAATATATGTTCATATATATTATAAAGTATTGTGAGTCTGATTCGATGATACTTCCGTATTCATAGTTTCTTCTGTAAAACAATAGATCGCGACTATCAGAATCCGGGCGAAAAGTTTGAACGTCTACCGGTAATTCAACGTTCCGGGAGTCAACTCTATCAGCGGTTACTCCGTGACGCGCACGGAGAGTACACTACGTAGGTACTACTATGTACAAGCCGTTATTCAAGCACAGCCGACAACGTAATGAATTCGAAGTTACGCGACTCGGGAACAGTGACAGCGCAGCACCGCACTACCGCCCGTTCACTTTCCTTCCGTTCATTTTATCGCGTTTCAATTACGCCCCTGGGTAAATACTTGAACGTGCCTTGCCGAACCCAGTGTACGCGCGTGTGTTCTCATTTAGTCACGGAGATGAAAGTCAGGGTTGGATTTGAAGTTTCCCGTGGTTCCGCTCTGCAAAATCGTTTACGGCTTCCTCCTCGCGAAACGCGAGGTTAAGCTGAAAATCAATGATGCGCGCACGTTTCATGTTTCACTAATTCGAAACTAAGACCATGTAATTATCGTACAAAACTTTTATATTTTAATATTTCACGAATCTTTGTGCATCGAAGAAAAAGATTTTGTGGTTATTTGAGATTAAGTAAATAACCAAAATTAAATATAATTTATAAAATAAAGTACTTTTTTCATTCTAATCGCGACGGTTTTCATCTGTTCCATTCGGGGCATGAAATATTCGTGTGAAAACTGCGTTCCCTGGAAGTTTATTTGCGCCCCGGGACTTTCCCTCGAAGGATGAAGCTATAGCCACCCCCGAGTTACTCCTCCTTTGATCCGAGACTGATGGCAGGTCCCGAGGCGCGTCGTGTCTCTTCGCGGGCGATGAAGTCGTCGCCAAACGCATGCCAGCTGAGCGTGTAACGCGTGCTTATCAGTATGCGAGTAATGATCAGTTAAGTACGACGGCGTGTTAATAATTCACGCGCTGCATGAAAAGAATATATTGCGGCCGATGCGTGACTGTTAACAGCCGTGTTGCGTGTCAACGAATTAATAAGGGACGCGCTGTAATCTGGTAATGCTTTCCGCTCGGACTCCGACGAGACAGCGCTCGAAAAGTACATATCATATATAAAATAACAGACCGCTGACCATGCCACATGTCTATGGAAATTGGACTTACATCACTTTCATGGTCAATTATCTAAATTTCTTTTACCAGCCAATTTTAAATTGTACGAAACATGGGCATTTTTTAAGAAATTCAATACTAACTAGTTATAAATAAAAAGTTTACGTCAAATTAAGCATAAATTACGTGATATCTCATTTTTTTAAAATGGACATTCTTCACTTTCAAAATAAACGATCCAAATTACTTATTAAAAGATCTTATTAAAAAATTTGATCAACATGTATAAATCATTTCCGGTTTCATTTGATTATTTTCGATTCAGGTTCGAACTAATCGCGTACGTCTACAGCAGCGATGAATCTGCCTTTGTTACAGGTGGATACCCCGCTCCGCCATGAGGCCGGCCGAGGGCGATACGACGGATTGCATCTTGGTGGTAGGCATATCCAGACCTAAAATGGCCGCCGCCTTCCTCACGGTCGTTCTCCTATCCCTTTTCCTTACCTTCCACATCCTCTATGACAGCGCGGTCTACAGTCTACACGCCGCGACCGCCGTCGAGAGCCGTACCGTCGAGCTCGTGTCCCAGGTGCGCGCCACCCCGCCGTTGCTCTTCTCCAGCAAGGTGCACTTCCCGCGCACCAGCCGGCATCTACCTCAGGCGATCATCATCGGCGTGCGAAAATGCGGTACCCGGGCCCTCCTCGAGATGCTCTTTCTCCACCCGCAGATCCAAAAAGCCGCGGGCGAGGTCCACTTCTTCGACCGCGACGACAATTATGTAAAAGGCCTCGAATGGTATCGGCGGAAAATGCCGTACTCGTTCCGAGGTCAGATCACCATCGAGAAAAGTCCCAGTTATTTCGTCACGCCAGAGGTGAGTCGCGGAATGCAAGTTTTCAGTTCTTCCTAAATGCAAGTAAGCAGGATAACGTAAAAGTAATCTGTAACAATATAAAAGATCTGAAGGTATCGTGTTTTTTCGTATCTTTATCTCGTATCATTAATTGTAGAATAATAATTGTAAGATACTCAAAAATTCGGTTGATTCGAACCTCATTCGAACCTCTCATATCTCTACGTGATTAATATGAACATAATCGAAATTTAATATCCGTTTTATAATTTCGAGGCTGCGAATCACGTGCCGTGACATTTTTCTAACGTTAACGAGCCACATGGCGATGGGAAAACGAAGGATCTCTTGAACCGCAGGTACCCGAGAGGATACGAGCAATGAACGCGAGCGTCAAGTTGCTGTTGATAGTCCGGGAGCCGGTGACGAGAGCGATATCCGACTACACTCAGCTGCGAACGCACGCCGCCACAGCGTCTACTATGACGAACGGCACACCGCGAAGCGTACCGTTGCAACAGCAACAGCAACAGCAGCAACAGCAGCAGGCGGCGCGTAGCTTCGAGGAGCTGGTGATGCGACCAGACGGTAGCATAAACGAGTCGTACAGGCCGGTCGCGATCTCGCTCTACCACACGTACATGCACAGATGGCTGGAGGTGTTCTCCAGGGAGCAGATATTGATAGTGAACGGTGACCAGCTGATCGAGGACCCGGTGCCGCAGCTTAGGAGAATAGAGAATTTCCTCGGGTTGGAGCCGCGGATCGGCAGGCACAATTTCTACTTCAACCATACAAAAGGCTTCTACTGTCTGCGCAACGAGACCTCGGAGAAGTGTCTGAAGGAGAGCAAGGGCAGACGGCATCCCCGAGTGAATCCTATAGTAGTCACCAAGTTGAGGAGGTTCTTCAACGAGCACAACCAACGATTCTACGAGCTCGTCGGCGAGGACCTCGGTTGGCCCGAGGAATAACCGTCGTGGTAACGTGGTTCGATCGCCACGATGCGGAGGTTTACGCGCAGCCACCGGTGTTTATTTATCGAGCAGAAGTCCCAGCTGCCCCTGTTTCACGGAGAGGATTTATTTTACGAGCGCGTTAGAGGCGACAGAAGTAGCTGATTGAATCCTCGCGTTGATTGAATTTCGAAACGAAGATCACGCGGGAGTCGAGCGAGCCCTGGACGGGGATATGAAAATGTTAAGCGCGATGGAACCCTTACACGCGACACGGACGAGTTTGGTAATGGAAATCATGAAACGGGATCATGCATTCGAATCGTCGAGCAAATTCTGGGTAATGGAAGGACGCGTGCCGATGGAACCTCTGCACGCAACTTTTGCGGTTTTAGGTTGATCAAGTTTGAAAATGGAAATTACGAGGTTCGTCGAGGAAGATCAAACGCGAAAACGGATTCGTTCCAACTGGCCCGAGAGAATTTCTTAACAAAGAGATCGCGCGATCGAGGTTCCTGCGCTTGATACGATTAAAGGAAGCTTGTAATTGCTACGAAGTACCTCGAAAATCTGGATCTACTGGGATTACGTGAGAAACTTCCTCTTCTCGGGATTAACAAAAACATCGTCCGGGGAATCGTAGCAAATTAGGCAGCTCTGTGGCTGCGATAGAAAACAACTTCGAAGAGCTCGACGAGGTACCGAATCAAGGAACAGGATGAGAGGAAGAAACCACCTTCGTGATTCGAATTCGACGAGGCGATATAATTTTTAAGAAAATCATCGTCGTCGATGTTTTCCTTAGCACCGGCGAACAGTAAAAGAACTCTTCGGAAACAAGATACTTTCAGGAGCAACTGGCGTTTCTCATCGCGGAGAGGACTGATCAGGATGAGTACCTTTTATATTTTACTGATTAGGTGTAAGATCGAGAGAGCCAGGTGATGAGCTGGCGACGAAACAAGTTTAGTTTAGCAATTTACAGGGTGTCGATGTGCTCGAATTTATGGGTAACGAATATCCGTTATGATTTTCTATTTGCTTTTAAAACTTTTACGTGAAACGAAGCGACTTCGCTTCGTCGAAACATCGAGACGTCTCGGTATTCGATTAGCGAGGTAACGAAACTATTTTCAATTAACCGTAGAAAGAGAAACGATGTGCGAATTCTTAAAGAAGTGTAACAATCCTGCGGCCCCCTCGGAAAGGATGCTCGAGCACGCGAACTCGAGTGTCGGGGGTTGAAGAGGCTCGCGGCAACGAGTCAAGCCATTAAATCGAGTGCATGCAATTTAATGCACTTTATGCCTCGGCCCCTCAGGACTCTTCATTATTATCGGGGATCCTGAGTCCCCTCTCGTATTCGCGTTTCACTCGCTCGTCCTTGCGTGCTAATTGCTTCGAATTGCCGCCCCCGACGCGGGCTATCGTTCTACGCCGATTTCCACGATCGATACCCGGTGAAAAGATTTCGCTCTCTCGCAGAAAATATCCCGCTGAACGCGGTCACTTATTCTGCCCGGACGGTCGTTTAGATCCGTTGTCAACGCTCGAATTAAAGTGAATTTCAATCAAAACACTTGAAAGGGAAAAAAGTGGAACATTTAACGACACGTACAGTCTACGTCGTACCTACGTTACACGTATTATGCATTTTCATCGGAGACTACAACACCGTTGAAACGAGCCAATCTCAGGGACAAAACAAGTAATTAATTATAATCACAGTGAGTTGTGTTATACGTTTCTATTAGTATTTAAAATAACTGAAATAACTGCAATTTCTTCCGCAACGTACAAGGGATTAATTAACCGGATAATTCCTTCGATATACCGAACGCATACGAACTATATTCACCCACACCCGGGGAACGTATAACGCAATGAGAAACAGTATATTATTCGATTAGTCATTTTCATTCTGTCCAAATTATTTGACACATTTAGCAGTTTCAGATCTAACGCTAGGAACCATTCCCGTTTACTAACGTTTCAACCGCTGTATAAAACGCTTTACTCCTCGCGAACGATTCGCACGCGCTTCTCACGTTTTTTATAAACAATATTTCACTGGTCGAGAAACAGTTCGACGGTCAATTCTTTTGGACACTCGAAGCGTTGGTACAACACGACGGCCAATTAACTCGTCGGGCGAAGATCATCAACGGGCGTGGAAATCGATTAAACGGCGGGCGGCGCGGCAAGTGGTAACGGGATGATCGAGGCGAGCGGAGAAAATTAGCGACGAGAGAGAGAGAGAGAGAGGGTCGATCGAAGGGGTCGTAGGAAATACCAGAAACGGCTGGGCGATCTTCGATATCAGTCACACGAACACGCGTAATCCCGGTGGGGATATCGAGGCGTGCGCGGGGGTGTGAGTAAATTCGAGGTTCAGGTCGTTACTCAAAGGGTCGGGAACGTCTGTCCGTTCGATCCTCGCCGGCGAGCCCCGGAACGAATTCGAGCACATTGTACGCCGACGGAGGTATTTAGGCCGATCGATCTCCCGGTAAGAGAGCCGAATGATCCATCGATGCCTGCTACCCGTTCCTCCGCGTGGCTGCGCGCAAGACCGCATTACGGTTCTTGCTCCATGGTACACCACCACACGCACTCACACACAAGCATCGTACACATACAGTTAACTCGCGTGTACGCTCGGTGTTAATAAGCGTGCGGGAGATTTTTCGAAGCTTCGATTTTAACAACGAGGATCAAACGATCGCGTTTGGAAAATGTTTGTTCTCTTTAATTTTCAGAGGTATTACAGATATCAGGTTTTTATCGGTCGTTCGTGAAAATAATTTTCATTAGAATCGGATATTCGTACTGAATTTTTGAATAAAATTGAGCTTCCGTGAAATGTCCCGTATCCTTATAGACACGCTGCACCGTACAGACAAACGTACATACACTATTCACAGGAAGTAACGCCGGCCAAAATAATGTATAAACGAGAATTCGTGTTCGCGATCGTTTCCAGACGATCGCTCAGCGGATCCCCGTTACATGGATCACATTGGTCCGTGAATTTACATATCACGGTAGGTTAACTAGTTGATATTAAACAGAAGATTTAATATTTTTATAATCCACATTGGAAGTTGTTATATCGAGTCGTTAAGCTTATTGTGTACAGGAGGAGGGCCACCCGTCTTTTCTAACGGCAAGAGAGATTACAAACAGGGCTGGGCTCTGTGATCTTGAATGTACATAGGTTTCATTACGCTATCTTCGATCGATATTTCATTTCGCGAATTACATTACCGTTCACTTTCTTTGGGAAGGGTGCACGGCTCACCAAACGAATTAAGAAAACGAAAAAGACGAGTTTCGAATCCTTTTGGCTTTTTAAGATTAACCGAGAAGGTTAAAGCAGACGCTGACATTTTTTAGCTTCTGCCATATAAAAGGATTTTAATTCGATTCCATTCTGTAGCGTCATAGCTACGTTATTTTTATTATAACATACCTTAGCGCGGCAAAATACGCTTTCGCGATAGATGAAAAGCATATAATTATTTATCGAAGCATAAACTATTCGGTGTAAGTAAAAATTCGAATTACATATACATATCACTAAATTAACGTCTTTAGAATAAGTAAACGCTGAACGATACATATCACTATTTATTAAAGTTAAGGAGATAGTTGATGTAGCTACCGGTGAAATTCGTATTTGAATATTTTTTGCTACATTTCTACTCAAGATCCAAGGAAGAGGCTCGAAGCCTGAGTTCACTTATTAATTGAATTAAACGATACGTACTACAGAATCGCGATTGAGAATTCGATATACCGACTGCCATTGCAAATTGGTCCAAAGCGTGCAAACAGTTTCTAATGTTTTGCCTGAGATCTAGGTCAAGATGCAATTTTAATTAATTAAAAGGTCCGCGTGAATTTTTGGAGGAACAGCGTTCGCATACATGCACGTATCCGCATTGTTCCGAGTTAATTTGCGAATTGCAAAAATTAAACAGTCGCGCAGCGATATCGTCAAGTGGAAAATTGCTCTTAATTTCATTAAAACCTACCGAACTCAACGCGGAACAAATTGATCCAAATTTTCGCCATTCCAAATTTGTTTTGTCACATCGAAGTTTATTTCTGTCTATATAAGGTAATTAAGCGGTAAAAGTGAAACGAATACATATCAGAGAATGTGATAAACAATTTTTATATATATAATCTACATATATTTAAACGTTATTGAGAGTACGGTTTATCGTGCGATTAAATCTATCTACGCTTCTCTGTGTGCGATATTTCACGTTCTTTTAACGAACTACAGCGTCGGATAACTCGTAAGTTATTCGTTGTAACAATGTTTCAAATATTTAAATTATCTATCTTTTTCTCTGAAATATTGTTAGCGATTCCGAGTGTACCCGAGCTGTGACTTTGTTTCCTCTCTGCTACCATTTGAACGAAGACTACCGTGGAAGTCGGAATAAGATTAATTGAAAAAGAAATCGCATCTCATTAGCGTCACGGGGAACGGGCGCGAAAGAATCTATAGGATAGATAGTAGGTGCCAAGATCTCCTCCCGCGCTTCACCTAAACGTAAATCTACAGATAGCCCGTTGATGTTTCCATTCGAGTGGCCGTAATGGACCTTGTATCACGGATACTATGTACACCTATTCCGACATCCGTGAAACGAGATTGAAGCGGAGAAGGATGTATCGGCGGGAAGGTGGGAGAGAGTAGGGAAACAGAGAAATAGGACGGCTCCGTATATATCACGCGTGGGGATAAAAGTTCGCGATAAAATTGACCATTTGTTTCTGAAGAAAAAAAAGGAAAGGAACAGAGGAGAACAAGATTCCATCGATCGTTCCGAAGGACGTGTCGCGTCTCGATAAACCAAAAACGCCTTTAACTCATAACACAAGCTCTACGTCTACGGATCCTCTGTTATACCTATTAATATTTCGTTTAGTATTTTAGGTAACGTAGCAGAATTGGAAATAATCGTTGTCAAATGAAGCGCGTGCACAGAGAAGGGTAAAAATATTTATACTTGTAGAAACGTTTCGAAGGTACGAACAATTGGAACATAATAAATGTTATCGGAAATTGAACCGTGAATCGATCTACGTAAAAAAGTATAATAACAGGCTCCTGTTCTAGTAGCTCTAACTAAAAAAGTCGTTTGCTAACCGAATAAAAGTTCGATACGCCGCGCTTTTCGAATTACGTAGAGACGCGCGTTGCCCGTATCGGCATAATTCCCGGTGCGTATTAATTTCGTGGAAAAAAAGGAGAAGGGTACAAAAGGTACAAAACAAGCGTTTCCCTGGCGTAGGCAAAGAGACGCGCCATAAATAATCCGCTTTGTAGCGGCGGTGAGTCGTGCATCCGCGAGAGAGGCTAGCGTGAAAAGTGCAGCTTGCATCGGTGCGCCCTGTTATTCCGTGCAATAAATACCTACCGTTCCGCGCCCCCCTTCGACAGAAGTTAGATTTTCGATCACAGAGCAGTCCGACGCGGGATAGGGAGAGGAAAGGAGATCGGTAGTGTCTGTCGTGAAATCGTATCCCATGTCCTCGAAACCCTCCGCTTCGCTTCTGCGTTAACCGATGGAAAGGTGTCGAAACATTCCTCACGCGTTTCGTAATGGGATTATCAAGAAATTACAAACGATACGATTATTATACTCGCTTTTGAGCGTAAATTAATTTTGGGACAGTTTATGATTTTATATGGGATATGAGATACATAACGGAGAACGTCCGTCTAGATCAGTGGTTCCCAAACTTTTTTATCCTACCGTCCCCTTTGGAGTAGAATTCTTGAATCGATTACGATCATACATAGTAAATTATTTTCAGCAAATCAGTATATTGGTAACAAATATAACTCGATACTGGGGTATTTACAAACCAAACAATTAAAATCTGAATGTAAGGTTGATTTGATAATTCATCCTTCGAATCGCAAGTAGACAAACAGTCATTAATCGAATGTCCGAATTGGGCTGTGATCATTTAGCACTAGGCGTATCGTGCACCAGTCAAGTGAAGTTCATACGTGTTATAAAGTTTGCGGAAGAGTCTCGGAAGAGTTTAGTGCTATGACTCACTGTATGGGAAATAGTTTCTTAATTTTTAAAAATTTCAGTGCATTGTAAAGAATGCTAAAATTAGCAAAATTATGATATGATATCGAGGAGATTAAGATTTAAAACAGGCGGGAAGTTGTAAGCGCAAGAGAAACGAGGGAAGTCTGATAGAGTCCGATACATGGACACCGGACTCTTCGTCAGCCAGGCTCTCGCCATTGTCGTCATTTTATTCTCAGCATGAATAGGTCTAGTCAGCTGTGGTTTAGCGTTAAAAACGCAAGATTTCCTTGGCATCCTGGAACTCACCACGAGTTATAAATTCTTAAGTTACAGCCAGCCTGTAGAGGGAAACAAAGCTGAGATACGCTTGAATCAGCCGGTATAATGGTCCCACTTGGTTTACCCGCGTGCTACATCGAGTTAGCAAGCGACGCGGGTGAATTATGCCTTATTACGAACCGGAAGGGCCAAGTCCTGCGGACGTCACTCGCGCGAATAAATTGTGTCTCTCGGCGTCGCGTCGACGCGAGGAGACTAGGCAAAAGCCAGCGCGAAGATTAGAAGGCAGGGAAGGAAAAGGGAAAGAAAGAAAAGCTACTTTATAGCGGTGTACAACCCGGTGAATTAATTCGGTGCATTAAAGCCCCGTGTCCCTTTTTCCAACGTTGCTCGTTTCCGTCTTTCAACCGTTATCCGCGAGCCGTGTTTCTTCTTCCAACGGTCATTTCAAAGAGAGACGACGTCGCGTTGTATTCTTTCGTCCGCGAAAGGGGACTCCCGAGGGGAACGGTTCGGGCATAATTTATTTCCCGAGGGACAAGTTGAACATTTTTACGCAATTTCGGAGATTAAAACCATTTCGACTCTCGAAGGATTAAGGAGGAACTGTCAACGGGTTACATTTTTGAGGCCGCGCGACCCGATATTTATTTCGACGTTCATCCCACGTATCTCGTCCCATCGCTTTTGTTCGTTTCACGTATCCTCGGTCACGTTCGCTTCCGCGTTGTTGTGCGCCGCGTTTTGAAATCGTAACGAGACCGAGCGCGACCGATAGGCGCTCGCTGTCTCTCGGAGAGATTTTATTTTGTTTCCCCGCTCGTTTCGATCGGCGACAGCTTTCGGATGGTTTCAGTGTTCGCCGATGACGGGATTTTCGTAGCTCACAAAGAATTTTTGAGTCCCCGCGAATGGGAATTGTAAACGAGCACCGCGCACCGCCGCCGTTGGATAGAAATGGTAATTACACGCGATGGTAGACGCGAATTTCGCCGAGGATATGCTTCCCACATGTGCAGCTTCAATCTAAGTTACGCGTACGTAGGGTAGTTCACGATTCGTTGAAATTCGAACAGAAATTAGTAGTTGAAAATGCACTTTGATGTAATAATGGTTAGCAATCAAATAATTTTAATGTCGACTTACCTAGACTAAAGTATGATGTAGATGTATTCTTATAAAGTTCATTCAAAGTAGATGGCAATATTGGCAATATTTATTTTATTTTG
>SHCU01000007.1:380142-396282 GCA_004307685.1 Ceratina australensis
ATTCGTTGAAATTCGAACAGAAATTAGTAGTTGAAAATGTACTTTGATGTAATAATGGTTAGCAATCAAATAATTTTAATGTCGACTTACCTAGACTAAAGTCTATTTAACCGATGTATTCTTATAAAGTTCATTCAAAGTAGATGGCAATATTGGCAATATTTATTTTATTTTGTTGGCAATATAGGTATTAAATTTAAAAAAAGAAATGAATGAGCGAAGAAAAGTTTGATATAATCATGGCTTAGCAATGCAGTAATTTTAATGTAAATTCACCTAAAATAAAGCCTGTCTCATCGATGTATTCTTATAAAGCTTATTAAAAGTAAACATTGGCATTTTGGGAGAAGCCGCATTTGCGATGCAGGAATTAACTGAAACAAAAAACAAGATACAAACCATTGAAACCACAGTTTCATTCGCTCGCTTTTATCACCTATTGAGATGCAAATACGATTCAACGTGTTAAGGAAAATAAACAGAGAAAAAGCTACTTCAATGCAAATCGCAAGTAGGGCGCAAGCAAAAACAATAGAATAAACGGTCGGATTGAAGTTCGATTTTCTTCGTGCCGTCCGCAGGCTCATCGATCTTAAATGGTGGATTACATTATCTTTAGATTAATGGGATCGTATATTTTATTTTAACCAACGAATTTCTCGCATGGAAGATTTACAATCTTTCTTTTCTATCTAAAATTACGTTCCATGAATTTAGTTTACGGAAAATAATTTTAGCATTTTCAGTTCGAAATATTTAATACTGAGCTTGCAAAAGGATTTCGCTCGTGGAAAGTCGTTAAAATCCTGCGAAAATGTTACCAAGTTTAAATGGATTCGGACCGAGTGTATAGGTCGAGAGCGGCAGGATTCCCTGATTATGCGGACAGAGTTAATTAAATAAGGGAAATATGTACAACTGCAAGAAATTAATATTCATGGATTTATCTAAGAGGGGAAAGTATTTAAATACTCGAACGGATCGCATTAATACAGGGATAATACGAAATACCGCAAAGTCGAATGACTTATATTTATCGTCATTATCGCGCGGAAGATATTAAAAAATGTTGACGGGAATCATCGCATAGATGTTTTTAGAAATTATGCTTCTGCCCGTGAATCTGAGTGAACGATCGCAAAATTGCATATAAATTTTCGGTGAATATGATGTAATAAAAAGGAGATTTACGATTACGGTAGATTCAGTGGGGTCGTAGTCGGTCACGCGGAAAGGAGAGTCGGTATCAGGTTGACACGCGACCGTCGACGTTTCACGGGGTTCATTTAAATACGGAAATAAAGTAATTTTGCGCGACAGAGGTAATAACTTATGGCCGATGCCATGTGCACTCAGCGAAGGCCGTATACGGATATTCTTCACCTTGTTACTAGTTGTTATCGTTGTTGTTACTTATTGAAGTTTTTACGTTCTATATACATATGTACGTATGTACCTTTACCGTTTGTTAATAATTTCATAAATGTGATCTACCTAGTAGTCTTTTAGAATAATTTATTTTTATTTATTTCCTCCGCCTATAGGTATTCGTCACTTTTATTGTTGCTGGTTGTTGTTACTTAGCGAAAAGTTGTGCATTGTTCCTTTTACTGTTTATTAATAATCTCATGAAAAAATTTGCCTGATACTCGTTTAGAACAATTTATTTCCTGTTCAAGAAGATGGACCATTTAAATTAAGCGAAATATCTAAGAATTGAACAACGAAGAGTATTATTCTCATTGAAGTATTACGGTTTTTAATAGTCCTCGACTTATTCGTTAACGCGAGCATAAAGGACCAGTGAGAAAAAATATTACAGACATCGTTCATTCTGGGAAGAAAGAAAATGGGAATACTTCAGGAAAATTAATTTCTACTATTCCTTTCTCATAAATCGACTTCCCCGCTAACTCCGCACGAAGTTTGCGTCATCTTATAAAGTGTATAATTAAAGAACGACTTTCCTAGTTAGAATTTAGTCTGATCTTGAGTGTCTTAATGCATCTTTATTGTTGGAAGTAGAAAGCAAGTTCGCCTATGAAGACCACGTACAGTCAGGTGCTGTAGAAATATTAGTGTAGTACAGGAAATGATTACTTATTGTTCGTGGCTATGCCATCACATTTAATTTAAACGATTTAGGCTTAATCTAACTTGCATATTTAATATATAGGAATAAACATGGTATTGGCCACAAGTGACACATCTATCCTGTTTCATTACACGCTAATAGAACATTCGATACGTTTCATATATGTATATTGATATTCCCAGTTCTTAACACCGTGAGTTACATACAAATAATTCGTACCTGCGCATTCGATTGAAACCGACGTGTGGTGTTCAATTACAGTTAATTATCCTCTATCCGAGGTAATCAACGTGAAACTAGCAACGCGACCGATCTAAAAGTTCCCAATACCCGTAGCGAAATTCCCAGCATTCGCGTTTGAGCCGCGCTACGCTGGCTCGAATCCCGACTGAGATCCCAGAGGTGGAGGATCGTTAAAATCATTTGTTCCATTATGACCACCGAGACGCTCCCGGGCTTTACGACGCGACTGTCGCTATCCAGGAACGAGGAAATTGATCGAATAAGGCTAGTTGCTTTTAAAGCTTTCGGTCGGCAAACTGAATCGTCCACTCACGAAATTAAATTTCCATTTTTAAGAACCGAGCCGACCGTCACGGATCGAATCGGTTCGAAATTAGAACCGTAAACGTTATTCTCAGGGACAGCGAGACGCTGCTCGCAGCTTTTTCTCAGGCCAAACAGTTTCATATCGAATTAGCAATTTCATCCGTTAGTTAACGACGTTGTTATATTTTTAATAGTGAGTAGATGTTATTGAAAGTTAATTGAACGTTCGAACAGGGGGTGCATTCTTCCGCTCGCGGAGCGTGCGACGATACGGGCACGCTTTTGTGATGCAAACTAACGGTTTAAACCTAAGGTAGACGATAGCGTTTTTGACACGATTCATGTTAATTCATCGCTTAATCTTGCTGTCTGAGACGATCGTCCGGCCACGGAACAAAGGACCTCTAACTGAATTTATTACAAAGCCGTGTTCACCTCTTCGATGAATTAATCAAGGCCTTTGTAATTACGCCCCACATCGCTATAATGATCGGACAGGTGTTTTACCGTGTTCCTCAAGGTTTTCTAAGGAAATTGCTGTACTTATTTAATCGCATACGCGACATTTTTGTCGACGCTCAGACGCTCAGACATTCCACGTGAATACAATACTTCTTCGCTGAATCTACTTCCGATACGTAGTATTTCCAACTGCATCCACCGAAACGAGCTCAGATTTAATTTTCATTTATGACATACTCTCTTTCAATGTTCACCGTTCTCGGCGAAGGGAATGACCCGAACGGCCACTTTTCCCTGCCGAACTCGCTTCTTAATTCCCTTCTCTTCTCGCCCGCATTCAACGCGAGTTTGTTTGAATTCCTTAGCCTCCGTACTCTTTGTCTCCCGGCATTCGATTTCCCTTTCGAACCTTTTCACCCGTTTCCGGTACCACCGTTCCTCGGGCTCGGTCATTTTATCTTTCATTCGTCCCGGCCTCTCCTCTTTTTGTCTTTCAATCCAACGCGCAATCGGCCACTTTTCTCCTTCAATCTAGCCCACTTTTGATCTCGGTTGCCCCTTTTTCTCATGCTAGTTACCCCTTCCGTTTCTACATGTTTCCCTAGCCCACCCGGCACTCTCCCCCTTTTTCTTTCTATCCATCCACGCCCGGTTTCTCGGCCGCTCCACTTTCCTCTTTCAGAGCGTGCCCCGCTCCCCCCCCCTCGTCGTCTCGTTTTCGCCCTTTTTCCTCTTTCTTTCTTCGCCTCAGCGGCGTTCTCGTTTCACCCCGACGCGATCACGATGTCCTGATTCCGCCTTTTATCCCGGGATCCTTCGTCGGAAGCCGGTTAACACCTTTTACCTGTCCTACTCGGCGAATATCTTTTTTCATCGGAAAGTTCGCGGGCGCCGCCTCTCAACCGTCGCGAGAAACCAGCGGGAAAGACTTTTCCAACAAAATTTGTCGAACGAAATTTCAGTTTCCCCTTAGCGGAGAGATACGCGTATTGGATCTCAGTTCGTCGTCGCGATCATTTAAAACTCCGGCTCGCTCGAAGCCGGCGAGGCAAACGGGAAACGCGATCGAGTCGCGTGATACGTTCCCTCGCCCGCTAGCGATCATATAAGAAATTAAACGACACGCGAGGATGATAAATTTATCGGCGGGACGCGTGCGCTTAGATTAACGCTTCATTACCATATCGTATTTCCGCCTACAGACGTTAATTACTTCCAAGTGTTCGGCTGTAATCATTTTTAATAATGACCTTCCGCTAAGTTTGCTCGTTGTTGCTAGCTGGAATTAGAATTCATCGCGAATTGATTCTATGTCCGGGAAGATTGGCTGAATCAGTCAGCTGGGAGTACATTAGTATATAGGTTAGGTAAATAGAGGTTGTAGAATAACTGGGAGAGTATTCTTTCGGTGATTGAATATGTAGCTATTAGAAACCAACTTTCGATATTTATTTACCTGTTTTAGTAGAACCAAACAATCAATAGTTAATTGAGTGCATAAACGAGTAGGTATATCAGCAAGTAAGTAAATAAGTGAATGGAGAACTAATATTGTTTTCATTCATTTACATGTCTATATTTCCAAATTGTATTTTCATTCGATTTGAAAATAAAATTTCACTAGTAATTATTAGGTGTAGGTCAACATTTTTTTAATTTTTTGGTATCAAAATTATATAAAAATCGTACAATATCAGTGACAAATCAGACGTATAAAATATTGTCCCTCTAGGAGAAATGAATACAAGCTATCCAGGAATAGTCCCGAGTTTTACGAGTATCAAACAGTTTTGGATCAATTAGCACTTGAGTTAATTGAAGGAAGCATGAAAGAAATGCGAAAACGAGGAGACTCAGTTATCGCTTTAAGCGGGCAACGTATTACATGCCTACTCCGGGCAATTTGTCTCGCATAACTGTTTAACGCGTCGGTCGCACGGAGTGATTTGCGAAGGGGCCGAGTTTGGCCCGTGAAACGAGCGTTGGAAAACTGCCAAAAACGTGAGAACGGTTATCGTTGACAATGAGGGGTGGATAGCGAATGTCAACACTATCGCGAGCGACCGTAGGCAGGAGGATGAAGTCGAATGTTTCAATTTTCTACTTTCCTGGCACACGATCCCACGCTGGCCCAAGTATTTTCTTCGCTTCCGGCGTCCACTGCGTACTCGATTAGTTCCATCCCATTACTCGATAACACTCTTCCATGCAAATTAATCGGGAATCGATCTCCCTCGATGGAAACTACGAAGTTTCTTTAAATCTCATGTAATTTTGTAGAAAACTTCCAGGTCTCTTATTAATATCCAAACCGATTACCAAAATACTACGTAATTACATGTGCTATGAAATGTTTCATCGCTTTACCTGAAATTAATGTACTTATAAATCAAGCCGATTGGAGTGTTGGATCTTTTGAATAGGATTCACGAAGATTTATTATTTAATCTCGTAAGCGGAATTTCTTTTCTCTCATTGGTATTTTAGTTTGGTAGTTTGGTATCAGTTTAAATCAGAGTATGATAAACCCATATTTGCTGTATTGTTTTACTTTATAGAAGAATTTAAGCAGTGTCATTTTAACCATACTTGGTAGCTTTAAAATAAATATGGTTCTTCGATTTTAATAAATTTTTCTTGAATATGTCTGATTATTCTCAAGTAATCGCGTAGGCATTGATAACAAACGCAGAACGCTTGTATAAATTATGAAAAACGGAGTGTACGGAAGACTCGTGTAACACGGGTAGCGCGACGACAGGATTTACATTTACCGTACACATGAAACTGTGGCCCAACTTCGTACATGAATAATTGAAACATGTCATGAATCAACTGATTTCAATTTCAAAAACATCCATCCGTCCATCGCGTGGCCGACCTGAAGCAGGCGTTTAAAATGCAACGCGTCAAACTGCGTAGAAAGGGGTGGAAGAAAACAAAAAATAAAGGGACAAAGTACGCCGAGGAAGAGGAAATATGCGGGAAAAAGTTGAATCCTTGTTTCAAAGTTCACGGTCAAGCGTTTAATTTACATTCAAGTTTCCCTTCTTCTTTTTCTGCTTCTTACATTTTTAGATACGAAATTATCGATATCTAATAATGCATTTGTCCAAGTTTTCAGAATTCTGGATTCATTCTACGCTAGGTCGATGCAAAGAAATATTGAACATCGCGTTCAACGAGGTCTCAGATTTGGGGAAATCTAAAAATTTTCGATGTTCAGGAATTTCTTAGTCTTAATATAGTAAAAATGTCGAAAATCCTTGATCCAAGAGTAAATACATTATTCGCTTCTTACAAAACGATTGTCATTCTTGATAAAATATGAATTAATGGAATCGTCATTGCTAATTTCAAGATTATTCCTGGCAAGGATTAGCTGAACTACGTGCCCGACGCGAAATTCTCCGTGTCAAGCTTGTCAAGTTTCCATTCGACCTGTCAAAACGATTCCGTATTTGGAACGGAAGGCCCAATTCCCGTTTCGATTTCCCACGGTAGCGCGTTCGCCGTTGTAACAAGTTTCGTAACATTTGTTCCTTAATTCTCCGTACGACTTGCCAAACCGATTGGAAAGTATCGCTCCCGTGGAAGTTTCGACGTCCGGGGGAAACAATCGCGCGGTGGTGAAGTTCCTCTCGCGGAATCGGTATCCCCTTTTTCGGATGGATCGTTCTGTTGTTTCGAGAGCAATTCCGCTCCCCGAGATCCGAGAAAATGACGCGTCAGTTGTTCCTCCGTGGGATCGAAGGACAAGCTTCTTCTTCAAGGAATCAAACGGTTTTTCAATCGTTTAAGTAAATTCAGATACTTTGAAAAACGTAAATGATGCTTCAAGATTTTTTTATAAAGTTGAAAAATTCATCGGAATCTCAATCGTTAATCGCTGAAATATCGTAACGAGAAGAGTGAAAAAATGTGACTGCTCGTGAGAACTCATGTTAGATCATAGAAAATTGAATCGTTAATTTCTCGCTTCAGAAGCGATGAACTTGTTTAAAGTTTGAACCACAGCTTTTTTATATACTCTACCACTGTTTAAAGTTTCATCTTATTCTTTTCTATTCGTTAACTTTTTCGTCAGTCCTGTCCGCCGACGTATTCGATAGAATATTTGCTATAAAACAGTAAACGATCATCTTGACGTTTGAAGTTTATTGCGTAATACGCGTGGATGTCGTTTCAACAAACAACAGTTTAAAGAAGTTTTAAAAAGTGAATAATTCAATATGTTCGTCAAATCGACATAAAATATTCTGCCGATAACGAAAAGTGCTGCCGACTATTATGGATGACACTTGTACACACATCAATTCAATGCCGCATATGCGCGGCGCTCGGCGCGAAGGAGTTAATCGCCGAGTCGATAGGACTGTCTTGAATAAATTCGACGACTACTTCGAACAGACAAATTAGGTGCAAAAAATTGATATGAACTATGCATACGATTCGTTGGATGAATTATCATCGAACGAGAGACGCTCGAGGATAGAGGCCAATCAAAAAGAATCATAGGAAAAAAAGAGTATTAGTACAGGGTTGGCCAAGATGAAGTTGGGGTTCTTTCGAAACTTTTAATAAGCAGCGGTACCGCGGCGCGATGTCAGCATCGCGTTCGATGAAAATCTTCGAGGTTCTCTCCGACAAGCTTATCGATTCGATGAATTTTCTTTCAGTATCTTAATCGAGCAACGTAATTCAAACTTTTCCGCACGAAACTTGTGAACGATGAGTTTCACTTCGCCGCGAGGCTCTCCGTTATATTCTAATCAACTTATGATACGAATTGAATACGGAGAAATTCTTTCGCGAACTTCGAATTGTTCACGGAAACTCCGAGGTTCATCAAAATGGATATTAAATAAAAATTAGATTAGTTTGAGGGAAATATTGATTTAAAAATTAGCAAATTAATAACGAATTGAATTAATCGTTAATTACTTAATAATTAAATAAAATTCTCGAATTATAAATTGACTAAGTCAGAATAAAGAACAACGAATTATTTGATCCCTATGAACATATCATATTGTGGGAAAAAGATTATTTTAAAAAATGTACAAATTAATGGGAAAAGTCTGAAACTGTTCCAAAATTTCTGACGGTATAGAACGAGGCAACTCGATCGGAGAAATACGTACGACTTAATCGAGGTCGAAGAGGCTCGAGTTTTAAAGCGGTACCCGCCCCTGGTAGAGCATTCCGCGGGAAGAAAGTTTTGATAACAACGCGGTACATAGCCCGATACCGGCGCGGATAATCGAATCCATCGGTACCTTTCCTTCGGCAAACTCACGGAATCGAATCGGGTCGAAACAGGAGATGGGGAGCGCACGGTTACCAGTGGAAATCGGCTTCGAGGAGAACACGTACCGCGAATCAAGTCGGACTTAGGGGACGAAACCAAAGACGTTAACGAGAGAGAGAGTAGGTCGGGTGAGCCGCGAACCTCGTCTCATTTTTTACTCTCTTGTGGGCTCCCGTTTAATCGTTAATCTAAAGAATTAACATATCGTAACATATCATGCGCGCGTGTGTGTCTACTAGAGAAGCGGATTAAACGATCCTCGGTCCAGTCACGCCGTCTCACTCGCCACGTATGCTCTTTAGAAACATCGTGGGTGTCCTGTGGTAAAAGACAGAATCAGACAAATTTCAAATAAAATAATTTAGTATTTAAAGTATTAATTGTCAGATATTAAGTTTATTAAGGTAACCGGCCGTATTATAAAACAGCGTCAGTTTTTTTTAAACATCTTCGGCAAAATGCAGAAAAAAAATAGTAATAAGCACTTTAAATAATGCTTAAATATATTGTCATCTGTACTTATTATTATTCTAACATTTTCTTTAAATAGATTCTGCTTTAGAAAGAATAAATTTAAATACTATATAAGTTTATTTAAAAACACTGAGTATACATAGCCTAATAGTAAGATCCGTTTCGTAATATGGCTAATTACCTTAAATAAAGAAAACGGTAGAAGAAAGATAAAATTAGGCAAAGAAAGTTAGGTAAAAAGGTTGTTTCCAATGCGTGCATTCAACTTCAAGAAACCTGGAACAATAATTTTCCTCTACCCAGAGTCATTGTCCTAGTACAATTGATTCCACTGTTTTCAACGACAAAAAATCGAAATTATTGTGCGCGTGATTATTAATCTAAAAAAAAAAGTGAAACGTATGTATCGTATCTCGCGCAGGTGTGTCGATACTGATTTCCCAAGGCCATTTTTATGCAAAATTTTCTTCGAACGCAGATTGCTCCGAAGTAGTTCCCCCGGGAAGTTACACACTGGCTCGAAGAATCCTTTCATCCCCGGCAGAGGTACGCCGCGTTGAAAGCACGGGCATAACTTCAGCAACATCCTTCCCTTGCATCAGCGCAGCGGTTCAAATACTGTTGATCATGCCGAGATAATATTCTTTTAAGACTTCTTGATCCTTTCCCTCTGCTCGCGTACAATACTTCAAACCCTAGAGTCCTGAAAGTTCCCGGAAAAACTTCGCTTGTTAACCGCGAAACGACGTAATGAAATTGTTATTTTAAACATAGGCTTACTTCCAGTCTAATTCGATGTTACGAGGAAGATTCGAAACTACATCCAGTTTCATATAAATTTCTGACTCTCAATTCGTCCCTAGTTACATTCTTTTATATTCCGATCAGCGTCGTCGTGTTTCGCGAGCATAAGCGTCTACCGCCGAGCAATCGAATAGATCAACGCGAAAAGCGTATTAGAGATGGATACAGTCTCTCTTCTCCGGCGAAACGAATTCGGTTCTTTCCCGCGGTAACGCGGTTAGAAGCACTTATAAAATTAAATCAATCCCCCTCGATCAAGGCGTAAATCCCGGCTTCTCCATCGAGAGCTGTTTCAAGACGGTACGCCGCGTCGCGTCGGTTCCTTTTTATTAGGTTGCGCCTGGCGGTATTACCGGTACGGCGCAACCAGAAGTTTTTCGAGACCCCGTGAAAGTGTCTCGAACCCCTACTTCGGGAGCTCTCTCGCCAGCCGCCAGCTATCTTTTTCTTCTCCTCCTCTTCGTTCCGTCTTCTCCTACCGTTCGTCTTTGTCCGGATCCCGTGAGAACGTCGCTGATTTATTTAAAAGACGAACGCCGGCGGCGAGATTCGCGCGACGAACGGAAGTGGAGTGAAAGAGCTTTCCACGGTCGGAAGTATGGTGATGAGTTTGGATAGCTGTATGAATCGCGGGAGGTACGCTGATTTTTCGATAACCGAACACCTCGCCGCTCTCCCTTATTATCGCGTAAGACCGTTACGTGATTTCTTATAATCGTCGACGAGGTTGAATGCACGTGAGAAACGTTTTTACGAATTTATCAACGTGGTCAGAGGCAGGGAAAACGCGTTTAGCTTATTAAAAATGAAGTCTTTCGCCGCTTTAATTTACTTGTCCAGCGAGATGAAATCTGATGAAAATGAAAAGGAGTATAATTCTCCTCGGTAATAAATTCAGCAGTTCCTTTCTCCTCGCGGAATTACAGAATTAAATATAAAAATTACTGGCTCGGAGAATATTGGCCCTCGAGTAGTTTGATACAAAGGCGAAGAGAACAATTAAATAAAGTTAATTTCTCGCCGAGTGAATACCTTAACGATCGTCCGTAACGTAATTTTTATAATTGGATTCGAACAGGGATTAAAAATATGCATAAATCATCGATGCAAATGTTAGTTGTATCAAGGACCATCCGCAGGATTTATTTGAATTTTCAATCGAAAATGATTCGGTTAAAAGTAGCGAAGCTGTCTCTGGGTCGCGGAGTAATCAACTGCCGCCCGAGCATCGTGTCTGTGATCATGGAAAAGCATGAATGACGTATGTACATACGCTTTGTTTATCGTGTACATACGACCGTTACGTTTTGTCTACGTACGGCGTGACAAGACCGAGTATCGTTGACAGAGTAATGACGAGATATCAAATATTTTACTAAAACGAGAAAACTCTTACCAACGATCAACTACGCGCACTCATCGCATTGAATATTAAAACTTACATCCCTCTCTTGGTTTCGAATTTTCCAAAAGGAACTTAGTTGTCTTGTATTTGTATTTAAAACTGACTCGAGTACTTCTAAATTATTTTCTCCCTCGTGAAAATGATAAATTACATGGTTGTTTGAAAAATTCTTTGTATCTTATCCATATTTAGTTAAATCATGATCAAATTAATAGATTTATCGAACAATCAATTATTTATCATAGTAATTTCGAGCTAACCGTTACAGACGATTCACAGACAATCTAAGATGGTAGAACGAAAAGAATCAATTCGGTAATCACGATTTAACGAAAATCTGGAGAAAACCAATAGAAAATATGAATATAGGAAAAATGACGAATTATTTTTAGGAAAAATTTGAATATAAGTTCTCATAATCGTAATCATAACCCCTCTCGCGTGGAAAGAATTTTGTCTCTTCTCTTTTATTTTTACGTACTGATATATGCTTTGCATAAATGATCGTACCGAGAGAATAAGAATAATGATATTAAATTACAGCGTCCAGAGTTGTGTCAGGTACTTATATTAAATTTATTCCATCTACGAATTCGTAATAGGCAAGAATGTTTGACGAGCTACTTAAAGTTTTAAATAGTCAATCGACGAATTCCACGGACCAGTAAATAATTGGTAAAATATTTGATATTGTTGAATTCGGAGGGATAAACGTATAAGTAGGTTTACGGGATCTAGATTATAAATCATAGAGGTACGTTAAGCAATAAGCCACGCTGAAAACGATACATATCAAGAATTGCCTGTCCGATACTCTCAAAATATCGGATATCCGAATGACAAAATGAAAATTATGATCGAAGCACAATTTCGAGGCTCGATAATACTTTGAACCACGTACAAAAATAAGGGAAAATAGTAACAGCGATACAGAACTCGGTTTCTTCGTCGCTGGATTTCACTGAATTTACGTGCCACAGACGAAAAGTTATGATAGAAAGATCTGTTTTTTCAGATCGAACTCATCGAACCATTGTTCAGCGCGAAACGATCTACGACAGATTTGTACAATCACGCATATCAAACACTCACGAATCAAAGCATGTAGCGTTACGTAGTAAAATTTTATTTCCTATCTATATAAGTATAAGAATATGTCCGAATTAGAAACGTGAAAATGAATTCTATACGTTAGTACATCATCGTTACGATACAATCAAAAATCGTCGTCTTCTACAGAAATCACTCGTATCATTCCTATACTCACAATCTATTTTTAAATCTTATTTACTCTTAAAGTAATTAAAGATATCGATTTTAATTTTAATTACGCGTCCCGATATCGCGATTGAAAAGTCTATATAAAATGTGGTCGATCGGTTTGGTATCCGGTACGATTTCAATCGCATAAAGCTGAGAAACCGTAATATTTCACGTTTGAAGCGGATACTCGCTAAATAAAACCGAGCTCGCGAGAAACGATGGCATTGACGTTTGCGAGAAGGAAAACCGGGCGAGAGAGGAGGAAAGCACAAAGAGGTAAAGGGGAAACGCAACACAATAGGACATTTTATCGAAAAGGTTGTAGAGAAAGAGCGGCCGTGAGGCAATGCCACCACTTTTGTCCTGGCTCGCATTTTCGCAAGGTCCCCCCGGGAGACTGGCCTTTGGCACCGGACAAAAGGCTATTGTGCGATGACCCGTTAAAAATCGTTGTCCACCTAATCGGCCGAAGATTGATTCGATAAAACGCTAAAGGGCAAGCCGGAGGAATTTGCATCACGCAATCGACCGGTGCGGTAAATCACTTGCAACTGTATGCAAGCGCTTCGCGATTTCCTCTGCCGAGTCGACGAATTTTCCTTGCGCGAGTCAGTTAATCAAGGAAACAAATGTATCAATCGAATCAGATGCGCTTTAACTCGGCATAGCATGTTCGAACTTAGAAATTCGAGAACAGCTGAGAGCATATTTCATTCATCACGTTTCGATGTCGAATCAGTACGTACCAACTGGGAGATATCAAAGCGTAAAAAATTACAAAATCATTTCGCTTTAAAGGCCACTTTAACTTTTTTCCGCGCGTCAACGAGTCTGACTCGTGACGAAGGTTTTGGCCGAAACACGAATATGACGAGCCAGGCTTATAAACAGATGCATAACCTAAATATAAAAATCATGAGTCACACCTAAATTTCGTCGAGCTGAATGGCACTGTACGTATGTGTTTATTCTTCTTACTGGATCAACCACTCTTAAATGAAGCCTGACCAGACCGTAACCTCGAGTTGACATTTGGTCATCGAAGTTAGACTAGATTGAACGTTAGTTGGTATCTAAGCGAATGATTGCTTAGAGAGTTCGTTGGTATTTGGGAGATCGCTTAAAAGAGCAGAGGAGACTGTGTCCGAGCTGGATCACGGTGTAGTACAAAGAAAGAGAGTTGACATCGTCACTATCAGGATGTGTTTGTCAAAAGAGCACGCAATCAAACTGGCTAGTCACGTAGGAAACATCATACACTAGCTTTCACGTTATAAAAGGACGTCCCGCAATAGCACGGATTAAACAAATATTTTTCTTGTTCGCCTAGTGGGACTTTGAAACTTCGCATGAGACCTTTACTCGGAAAAACTCATACTTCCCATTCAGCTGTATTTACAAGAGACTTTCTCTTAATTTATTAATGAATTCTATGCAACTATTTACAAGTTCGATCGAAAGGAACGCAAAACACGCGAATGCCTTTTGTTTTCGCTGTACGCTTCACCCGATACCAGAAAAAAAAGGGAGAATATTTTTCTGAATAAAAATTTGTTCGATTTCTCGCATCGTCTCGTGGCAAACGAATTCAGTGAAATTCGAGTGGATATATTTCACGGAATAAGACTGCCCGTGACACGGTCACACACACACGCGAGGCACAGCATACAGGTATTGAATCTCGAATTTATTGAGACCGATCCCCGAAATTGTTCTGGATCGCGCGCGATCGAACCGACTACCTTAGGGCCATATCAAACTAAAACAAAACAAAAAAAAAACGTTATAGTTCAAAGGAATACATATCACTAGATCTTAAACGAGGTGCGTCTAAGTAGGCACGTACAACGTAAACGAGAAGGGAGTAAGCGATAACGTTAACAACTAATTTATTATACATTTACCGCATCTTATATACATAATACATGTATAGATACAAATTGATATATATATATATATTGTATATACGAGATATATGTACTATATATATATAAATATATATATAATATATACACGTGCATACAAATCGATGAATTAGGAAGTAAGGTTTTGCTAAGACGATAATCGTACGATCGCATGGATCGGGGGATGATAACGTTACGGATCGTGATCCATGCGATCGTCGTTAACTGTACAGCGCGACGATGACGAGAGAGGACGATACTCTATCGACAAAGATCCGGACAGTATTTTAAAATGTCATAGATAGCTTAGTTCTATACGTATTGCTGTATCTATTCCTAACGCAACGGTACACGCTGATGATCCCACGTCCGCTCAACATCACGCGAGAGGTTCCCTTTTGCCATAGCGGGAACAGAGCACGAGAGAATGCTTAAGGTACGTATTTCGGTCAAAAAAGATCCTCGGCATCGATTACACGTGATATTGTGCGTTTACCAGTGAACTGCTTAAGGAGCGTAGTATTTCAGCGGCCAAAAGGGAACCGAGGAGACGTGACAGCGTGTACGGACACCTACGCATAGAGACAAGGAACATACATGTACGCAATTATTATATCGTTATCGATGTCCTACGATTGTTAACACGGGAACGCGAGCCTCGATGCCTCCGTATCGGCGAGCCATCGACGCGTCGATTTCCCGCTCGTGTAATTCACATTTCAATGATATTTATTATTTTTTATAATAGCGTATACTGTGTGTGTGTTTTCGTCGTGATTACCTACATTTTTCCTTACCTTGTTAGATGGCTAAGAACAGGTGGGAGGAAGAAACCGAGAAAATTGTATACTTTCGCGTTGTCGCTTTGGGCGAAAGATTTTCGGTTGACACGATGATTGAATAAAAATTAATGGAAAATTACAGACCGTTTGTATCATGCGTTTGCGCGTAATAATTTCCACTTCGAAGAGTTTCGTTTGCTTATTAACTGTTTAAGCATTCTCGTTAAATTTGACCGAGGATTTTTTGCCGCGGTTTACCAGTTCGTACCGTTACTTTTAATTGAACGGTGCACCGACCGTCCTCCCACCCCCCTCCCTCAAGGAGTCTTATTAATTCCCTAATTATTGCGTTTTCAACTCGAAAGTCGTGAGGCCGCGGCGATGAACCGCGCGGCCGATTGTTTAACTGCATATATGATCGTCGATCCTGGTCATTGTCTGTAAACCCTTTCGCTACTCGGATGCTTCTTAACTCTTCTCGTATAAGTACGCCCAAGCAGATAAGGGGAAAAAAACGAAAGTTTAAAAAAAATATAGGAAACACTTAACGTCAGCTTGTATCCGATACAGTTCCAGAAACGTTTCGCTTAGAGGCAGTTTCTGAAAGCGTTTTTTAACTTTTACTAAATGTCTTAAATGTTCCTATATATGTCCCAGGCGTTGGAACACCAAAAAACTAAAAAAAAAATGCGTTATCTTTTTAGAAACTCGAAGTTGTCTTTCTAAACGCGTTAATTGTATCAAACGAGTTAGAGATTCTCGATGTTTGTTAACGTAGATTTAAGCGAATTAAACGCGCGCTAATTTAAACTAGAATTAACTATGATTTAAATTAGAAAGCCTGTGGAAGGGTTAAGAAGATTATCGAACACGGCCCGTACCCCCGTAACGTCAACTAAACGAGGATATGAAACGAACGCGTTTTATATTTTAATTGGAGATTTCCATGAGAGCGCAAAAAGAAATTCGAGAATAATTATCAAAGGGAAAATGACGAAAAGTCGCAGCCGAGGTATTAACACGAGACAGGCGGTGAATGTCTCTGAAAACACGTGTTAATCGTTCCTAAATACACTGTACAACACGAAAAT
>SHCU01000007.1:397547-421710 GCA_004307685.1 Ceratina australensis
TTGTATCAAACGAGTTAGAGATTCTCGATGTTTGTTAACGTAGATTTAAGCGAATTAAACGCGCGCTAATTTAAACTAGAATTAACTATGATTTAAATTAGAAAGCCTGTGGAAGGGTTAAGAAGATTATCGAACACGGCCCGTACCCCCGTAACGTCAACTAAACGAGGATATGAAACGAACGCGTTTTATATTTTAATTGGAGATTTCCATGAGAGCGCAAAAAGAAATTCGAGAATAATTATCAAAGGGAAAATGACGAAAAGTCGCAGCCGAGGTATTAACACGAGACAGGCGGTGAATGTCTCTGAAAACACGTGTTAATCGTTCCTAAATATTAAAGTCGTCGAACAAAACCGCGTCGCTGCTTTTCCTCGATTCCGCGTTGCTCTTTTTATAGCCTATATATATTAATTTATCGCGATCGGGTGACGCTACGGATCAACGTTAACTACGTGAAAAATCCTCGTGAATCGTACTTAATGACCATAAATTAGCAACGCTGAAGTTTATGTTTCGCTATTGTTCGTCGCACAATGTCACGCGTGAAAATTTCACCGCGAATTAAATCGTGATCAATCGCATTGTACGCAAAAATGATTTTATTTCCCGTTGTTATCTCGACACCGGACGTATTCGATTAATTTAATCGAGCGATGAACTGCAAAGCGCAACAGCAAGTTTCTCGTCGAAAGGCGATCTTCGTGTGCACAAGCGGCTACGAAATAATTAACGCGCTATTATTCTATCTTCGATCTTGCGCATTGAAATCGTCGTATACGTGTATTACCGCTGTATTACATTTCAACGTAGTGGTAATAACAGGCGTGCATTACTGTTCGCGTGATTCTTGCGATCGACACACCATAAATGCGATTTGTTTGATCCTAACTACAGGTTAGTGCTCCGAGACATCGACGTTACGTATATATGAAAAAGTCGACTAAAGTCGATGTTCATTTCGATTTTTTTTACCATTTCTTTTATGGTACGAATGAAACGTTAGTCACGAGCGATACGCGCATTTGCGTCGAACGATGGGCTGAGAATCATTTATGTACAGCTTGATGATTCCTGGCCAGATCTCAATTATACCCCTAGAGGGACAGGGTTAAAAAGAATAATGAATCCACATTTTATCGCTGGATTTTAACGTCATTTTTATGCCTAGAAATCTTCAAGCAAGTTAGTCATAAAATTATGTTATCCATTTGACTTCTCATCGAAAGGGCACGACCAAACGTTCAGGTAATTTCATATTCTCTGCTAAGAAAAATGCGTTTATATCCGCAAGAGCTGCATTTCTGTGCGACGGCCGTAGAATTGCATTTTATGAAAAATAGCATCGAGTTGACGTTACGTCAACGTGCCGCTCAGCCCATCGGATAATGGTGATGTCGAGCAACAGAAAGCAATAAATTGTCTTGCGTAGAACGAGCCCGAAGACATAACTTGACTGATAGCACGTAGTATAATACCGACGAGAAGTGTCCATCCGCGCGAGTAACCGCGTCTCCGTTGCGTCGTTTGCACAACGTATCAATGAGACGGATCTCGGCGTGAACGACGATTTCAAGTAATAGGATTAGGGATAATTATGAAAATGCTGTATTGCTTCGGTGTTCATTATCGTTTGTTCCTGTGTGAATGCGAGCACGGTATTGAGATCCTAAGCGTGACGAAATGATTCGTAAGAAGTTCGACAATTGTTTTTTGCCGATTTAAACGTAATCGCGAATTTCTATACGTCTGTTTAAAGAAGTTTATTTTTTATTTTCACTTGAAAAACGGACAAGTTAGTCGTGAATTGGGAATCGGGATACATGTTCGTGGTTGCGTTCGAGAAAGCAAATAACTATTAAATTCATGGTTTTGATTTTTCAAATAACCGGTTGTCTCAGTAAATCTTTTGCTATGATTTCACCAATTCTTATTGTTGATAATATTTCGTTATATAGCATCTCAAACCTGTCGGTTTCTTTTTACGACTTTCCTGGATTTAATTTCTAATCGTGAAACGTGAACGTACAAGCAAACTGTTAATTGAGAATTGATTAAATAGAAATATCTGAAAGACATCGAATTGAATTTTATAATCAGTCACGTTTGCTTTGCCAACAATGGAAACCATTTGAGTGAAACGCATGCACGGCATGCGTCGAAACATGAATCTCGATTCCAAAGAGGAGCGTACCGCGAAATTGGCTCGAGCCATACATTCTCCTTTGTATGGAAGCAATAAGCAAAGGCCAATATATCGAATTCGACGTACTTGCTGAAAAGTTCAATAGTTTGACGGATAACAGAACCGCTTTCGTTAAGTTTGAATCAGCGATGCCACCCGGCTAAATATTTCTCATTTTTTACGCATCGATAACTGTGGCCAATCTCGCCGGCAGTATCCGTAGACTGTATCGTGTACATCGAATCGCGTGACACGCCAACGAATTTGACCGAATTCATTTTTACGGGAATCAAATTTATCGCTCGTTTGACGTCGTAATAGCGAACACAGAGTTCAATTACGATCGCGTTTCCTCGAGGAAAGCCAACGGAGACGCGGTGGTGAGGGTGCAATTCATGTTTAATTCAAACGCGCACCGCCGCCTAAGGAATTTCGATAAAACCCTTCGCGCCACCCTCGCCGCGGAGCTCAACATCCGCGTAATGAGAAATTAAACATCGACAACAAGTATACGCCGCCGTTGGAAGAGATGTGATCGATTCCACGGCGACTTGATGCGCTCGAGGCATCGCTAAAAAAAACAATTAGCAAGCTCACGCTTCGACACTCGTTCGGGTATGCGAAACGTTTCGTTGCCACGCGCAACGACCAACCTTTCGAATGTTGTGTTCGGAACAAAGGAATCCCGAGAGCAATAACGTTTTGTAACATTGATTTTATCGATTGCTCGAGCGAGCGTTCGAGCATCTTATTAATTTTATCGGGCGACAAAGGAGACGATACGTTCGATCGGTTTCACTGTTTATGTGGGTGTTCTTGATCGTATCGATGTACGCATACGTTTTTGTAACGATCATATTCCAGCGTAATAACCAAAGATATAAATCGTTGTTTATCAGACCGAATTCTAGTGTAAATACAATTGAGTGAATTCGCGTTTGCCTCTTGTTTTAATACCACCAATAAAATCGTGTAAACCGTTCATCACCGTCTTATTACGAGCTGCATACATAGAAATGAGATTGGAATATTATGAAATAATATAATTATTGAAGCTTGCATCGAGTACTGAAAATATTGTTTGGCTGAAAACCAAGTGTAAATAACGTTAATAAATAGGAAGCAAATGAGCAAGTTTCCTGAATCCCTCCGCATTCGTATATCGTTGTTTTTGACCTTTCCGTGTATACTCGAGTTCTTCTTGAACATCTGAAATTTGGTTCGAAAAATGAAAAGAATATACGAATGCGCGAAACAACCTGGCAACATTTCATTGGATATGCAGTTAAAAAAAATAACAGAATAATTTTCTCACTTCCTTAGAAGAAGCAGATAAAAAAAATATTAATCGCGAAGCGATCCGTGAATTTTCCAAACTCTTTTATGTTGTAGATTCGTATTAATTTAAAGTTAAAATTTTTTAAAAATCAAATCAGGATTCGTAATTCACGTCTATATCGTGTTAAAAAATTTTGAAAATTCACAAATTACTTTTTACAGCTTCAGAATGGTCTTAATTCTATAGACATTAATCCCACGTTTATGAAACAAATTTGCAGGGACAGCAACAAAAGCAATTTATCCCTGTAATTAGTGCAGTGTTTGCGATTAAATTCAATGCATATTGAAGTTATTTTATAACGGGATTCGTTTGTTTTCATGGAAAAGCATAAAATTTGGAATTACTCTACAATTTATTTGTCATTGTATTGTTTGCGCTGCTCATTTGTCTATAAAGGAACGGAGGATGCGGTAGTTTAACGAAATAATTAACGAGGAGAATTTTTGATTAAATTCCGTTGTCGTGCCAAATAACTCGCGATATCACTTGAAAATTCACTTCTACGGACTAATTCCCTCGGCAATCTTCCAAATGTGCCGTCTTTTGCCAGCCCTGCTCATTTTGCTTCCTACGAAACAGCGTGTAACGAGCATCCGAAGTGTGATCAGGCGAATGTCAGACCAGAGACACGTATCCGCAATAATTATATTTATTTCTATTAAAGATACATGAAAATTACTTTCACGACCATCGCTAATATTTATTGTATTTTTTGTACGTTTCTGCGCCCATGTAGGAGACAGTCGCATCATGACCTCCCGCGAATCTAAATCGCATCAATAGGCTTTTTCACCAAAAAATTTGCTGTGTTCGTCTCGCGCGAGAAAACTTACGCTTCGCGTATAATAAGTTCGCGGTAAATCGAGCGATCCGTGCGCGGACTGCGTGAACGTGAGAGTAAACAAAAAAGTAGGATAAAAAGAATTGAAGGATAAATTGAGAGTGAGACAACTCCTGAGACGATTACCAACGATTCGATGATTAGTTTTAATCCCTTTTGTACATTTATATGCAGTTAAATGACGTGTACATAATTACCCTAAATCAGTGTTGTGAGATTAATCCGATTGTAATACCTACACACCGAATCCCCATTAGCGGAAGGCAAATGCTTCGAATTATTATCCTTCAAATTTGATGAGAGGATTAAACGGTCCTTCCGAAATATTCTCATCTTCTTAATGTCGCCGAATTGTGAAACACTATAGTTTCTGTTATTCTTGCCTGACTAATGCACGTAGATAACGAAATGATCGTGCTTAAATTAAGTCAATTATTACCGGATGACCAAAAAGGTTTATAAAATGTACCATGCATAAAAACATTAAATAAGCTCAAAACAGATTTCATCTTCTCCTGAATGGTTCGTCAATTGTACGGGTGAAAGGATTGACATAGTGCGCAAAAAAGAATGAGGAAACTGTGCTTGCTCATAGTTTGGCGACATGAAGAATGTATTCTTTTTATTACCCGAATTAATTAATTCATCTACCTGTTCCTCAAATAATTAATTCCAACTTCTCCTTTCTCCAGATTAAATTATGACTAACTTTCAGCCAACATTTTCTCATCTCATTTTTCGGTAAATTAATCTCATCGGTTGCACATTTATTCGTTGGTAAGTAAATTAACAATCAGTGTGTTGCGAACTGAATAAATGGACAGAATAATATATTTGATGAATCCATTTTCTTTTACGTATATTTAGAAACGTAATAAAATGAACCGATGAATACGTAACGATGCTTCGCAAATAAATAAGAGGAAAATGTAATATGGAGCAGAAAAGTGATCTAATTATAAAAGCAAATTGAAAAAAATGAATTTATAAGTTATTTCATATCATTTTATTTTAAATTAATTTACTTCAATCTATATAGTCAACAATAAGATCCTAATTTTTTAATTTAATCAAATATAATCTTTAAAATATCTCGAAACGATATTGAGCTACTCTCATAATTATGGACACATATTGTTGGTCTGCAATGAAGACAACGAAGTAATATCAAATAGATTGAAAGACTCAAAGCCTCCAGTGTGATTTTCTTCTCAGTATAAAGAAATAAGAAAATATACATAAATTTAAAACACAACTCCAGGTACAGTCATTTCAGCGAGCTGTGTTTCACCTTCTCGGATACAACTTTAAAATCGATACAGAGGTGAGAAATACTAGGTGAAAAACGCCCCCTGAAAAAATCACGGAACGTGGACCTGGCTCTCCTCTCGCGAGGTCGTATTATATCGTGTTGATACCGCATCAAATTCGATTGAACGAATATTTCACAGATTTGCGCGTGCGTGGCAAATTTAAATAGTAAGACACATGAACGAGCGTGCGCATAAATCTTCGTTCTTAGTTCTGCGCGTTGATCAATAGGCGGTGTGTAAGCGCAGAGACTCGCGAAACAATTGTGGTTGAAAATTTATCGTTTAAAAGTTTTTAATTGTTATTTTACAACAAAAATATAATTTAATGCTTCAGTGTAAAAATGTTATAATTAAATATATTTCTGGTTCTTCGCGTTTGTTTGTAAGCTGGAAGTGAGTGTTCTGGCTTTGAGAAAGCGTGACAGGCCAACGTGGTGGTCGTACGGCGGTAAAATTTTCGAAACAGTTGACACACCTAACCTCAAAGGTCATTGTTTAACTTGTAATGTCAAACATGAACGGAATATCGGTGACCCACGTTAAAAAATTAAGTAAATACACAATGGTTCTTTTAATATTTGATATAAAATAAGAGATAAAAACAGAGAAATGTTCACTGTAATTTTACAGGCCACAATATCGAAGAAATACGATCGAGAGCTTTGGACAACATCATTTCAAAATATGAACTCGGCTTTGGCTGCGATTGCGATGCTGTAAAAAAGGAATTGATTACGAAATTATTCAATTGGTTTTCGTTCGATAATTTTTCGCAAACTCAGAAAGTCTTAGATTTATTGTTACGGCTATTAAAGGTATACAGTTTTCTCTACATTCTTTGAAATGAACAGCAAGCAACCAGCAATCAATGATTGTTTCATATCTCATTAGACAGGTGATAGAACTTACTTAAATGCGTTTGGAAAATTAAGATTTCAAAATGAACTTCATGAGTTGAGAAGGAAATTAGATTCCGAGTGGCACGAAAAATTAAATGAAATTGAAGAAGTTATTCTTAATTCTAATAACCAACAGCCACTATCGACAAATACAAGAAGTATAGAGGTTCGTTCAGTATTTCATAACAATATTCATAATTAGATGACAGAAACAACTTGATTCTTTTTTCAGAGTTCCAGCTCTCCAACAATAGGATTTATTGATTATGACAGACATAGGACACGTGTAAAAGATCATGAACATAATGGAATTAACAAGACGTCGAGATTACAAAATCATAGTCTATCGGAAAGCGCTCTTGCCATTCCTTACATTCTCAATAAGTGAATATCCCCAGTATTACTTAGTATTACTGTTGTTTGTTTGTTGTTTAGTATTACTGTTGTAAAGTGTTTCATTTAAAAACAATTATTTTCATACATCCAATTTACAGTACAGTGCCATTTGATTTAACGTCAGAATGCGGGGATATTGCCCCAATATCCAAAGCCACGGAAGGTGGTATTAAATGGCTGGTCATGCCTTGGCAACCATTGGTCACTTCAGATAGAGGTGTCTTAGCAGCAGTAGAAGAAACTTTAAATAACAGTTCTGACACAAATCTTATACTTCACACGTGCCAGTTCATCACAAATGTTATGATGCAAGATTTTCCTGCAGAAGTTTTCCTTCAGAGACCAGCAATTGTCTCTGTAAATATTTAATTATATTTTATATAATTACTTCGACTGGCATTCATAGAAAATAACAGAAAATTAAATTTTAGATGTTGCACAATCTTTTGGAACTCAGTGCAAATGTCGAAAACGGTAATCTTCGAATTATAATACCAACAGTATTGAGAACGCTTCAGAAGCTAACGAGATCTTTGAGATTACGAATTTATTATTACTGCGAACCATGTATCGCGAATAAGAAGCAAAAGTTACTCGCAAGAAACTTGAGCAATAACATCTACTCATCCTCAGAAACGAGGGACAGCCCCGATGGAGGTTTTCCTGAAGCTAATTATCAAGCATACCAGTCCACTGTGAGTATTTATTGAAATCTTTGCTGGCAGTATAGCTATTGTGATCTTGTATATTTTATCCAGAGTACAAGTGAAAGGAGCCAAAGCATATCAGATAATGTAGATGATTCTATTTTGCAACTGCAACAAATGCTTATTCCAACCTTTTGTATCGAGACCTTGAGGCGAGGTATATTACAATTGAGCACCCCCGTTGATCCAACATTTCCGTTGAGAGATATTAAATATGTAACTGATTTGCTGCATGAACTGGTACAATTATTTATAATCAGTGTGATGCCAAATGTTTGGCTCTGCAGTGATGAGATCGCTGCGAAAGTGATTGAAGATATGAAGGCGTTATTTCACATCTTGGGAGAGGTCATAGAATATTTCAGAAACCATAGCACAATAGATCATTGCAGAATAACGTATCTACATCTTGTAACTATTACAATAAAACTCTTGAGTAATACCGTCCCTCTTGAGATATCGCATATGATTCTTCCTAAAGCACTAAAAATATCAATATGCTTAGCTGTGATGGATGCGCCAATTTATTTTTTATACCCGAAGTTGCATTCTACATTACAAGAATATGCACGAGTAAGTAATGACTCTTAAAACATATTAATATATTTCATAGCATAGACGTGATGATCTATTTTTTATAGCAATTTCAAGATAACGATGAAATTGAATACATAAAAATGTTTGATGATACGAGAATAATAACAAAATCAATGAGGGCCGCTATATCAATAATCAAAAATGCTTCCGATTTAACACTACATTCAGAAATTTTGAATGCATTTTACGCTTCAAAATTGAGTTTATCGTATCATAAAAATTACAGTATAATAAAAAAGGCTATAAAATGTTTGCAAAATATAAATAGGTATTTACATTTATGTGATCGTTTTCTTTTATTACGTATGATAAGTTTCGACTTATTATATTGTTAAACTAACTACGTTTTTTTATACTTAAGGCACTCTTTAAGTACTGAGGATTGTAAATTAGCTAATAAATTAATATTAAGCTTACTGGCAAACGCGGATATTGACATACAATATGTCACGTACCTGGAATGTTATACATTAGTCAAAAGCATTTTAGGTGTAGAATATAGCAAAGAGAGATTATCATGGGAGAACTTAGCATTCTTATTTGACTCGTCTGTCTTAACGGAAATAATATCTTACGGCGTAACACACGAAGACGAGAGGGTAAGTTCAAACATTTTATAGAAATGCCAAAGTTATAATTATTCAATAATTGTACAAAATGTTTTTTCCTATTTAGATTAAGGAAATATCCGAAGAGATTCTAGTTTATATATTAAAAGGACGGATACAAATGGGAGAAAACGGATGGTTGAGATCTTTAGAAGCCATTGCACCAGTGCTATCTCTTTTACAGTGCCATGCTCATCCTTCTACAGCTTTGGGTCAGTGTGTAACAAAAATATTCGACCCGGATGTTTCTTCTAACATACAATTGCCGTATGTCGAGGTATCTAATTTATTAATATTGTTACTAGACATAAAAGATTTGGCCGCATTATAATTCAGTTTTTGTTTGAAAGGTACTGAAAGGTAATATAAGGTTTTTGTTCTCATCGGACGGAGATATCAGGGAAGAAGCTGTGTGTCGATTAATTTGGCTGCTTGGAAAAGAGAAGGATTCTGTTCAAAAGTTACCGAGATTATCATCTTTACATGGTTTACCTCTCAGCTCGATTTGTATATCTGAACGTCCGATTGCTTTTAAGAAGTCTGAAGGCAATTATCAGGTTGCATATCTTTCTATGCATGTTTAGAGATGATGCTATTACGAACTTATTAAGCGAAATTTTTATACAAAAAGTACTGTAATTTGCAGAGAAGTAATTTATTGTCCGTAGTTGAAATATTGAACGAGCCGAATGTCGACCCAAAAATACGAAAATCAGCATTAGTACAAATCAGCGTAATGCTCTCGGACTCATCTTTGCATAAATTATTTATTACAGAAAATGGCTTGCCATTAATTTTAAAGATATTTAACAGCGCTCTAGTGGAAAAAGAATGTACCGACTATCCAGATTCTGTTATTCCTATAATTACTGTACTGAAACTATTAGCGTCTACTGAATGTTCAGTACGGCAAGAGTTGTCCATACGGATAAACGTTTTTTCAAATATAATCAGGAGTAAGTATAGCAAATACTCTGTCTTAACGAGTAGAGTAGAAATGTCCTGCATCTAACACATACTTTTCAGGTCTTTTTCTATTTCCAAACAACGAATGTTTAAAAACTGATGCTTCACAATTATTGTGTTTGTTACTTTATAACGAATACATTATGAGATCAAGTGAAAAATATGCAGAGAATCACAATCAATTGAACGTTTCTTTACCTCACCTTATAGTATCTAAAATGAAATTACCATTTATTTGCAAATCGCATTGGAAGATAAGCGTACACAGGCGATCAGATTTCTCCGGTAAGCACTATTTTATTTTACCATTTTGCATTTCCGGGCATAAGTTTAAATGAACTTTTTTCATCTATTTGACTTCGAGGCACGTAATATAATTTTGACATCATTCTTTTCGGATGCCCTGTACGTATTTTTAATATAAGTGTTCCTTTTTTTGTGTTCAGTTCTTCACGGTACTAATCCGTTGATATCGCCATTTATTAAACTGTACTGGATATGGGATTGGCACGATGGCATAAATGTACTTTGGAAAAATTGGGATGAGCTCTATGAGTTCGACGTATCGGAGAAGTTAAAGATACAACAGAATGAATTTTTAACTTTACGTTTTAGCTACCCTCACTATTATTGCCAACAACAATTGTATAATATACAGAATTCAACCACTCATGATTCGGTGTCAAGCGCCCTTGATTATCTTACGATGTAAGTGATAATTCTACACTTATTTTAGTGTTTGTAACTTCTTCAACTAATAAATATGTTAATTTTTCAGGTACGTAAAATTGTATACAATGCTACATTACGAAGAAATGAAAGATATAAGCTTATTACCTTGGGAGCAAACATTCGAGCGATTCTTACTTTCGCAACCTGCGAGTAAGGAAGACTGTGATTTGTTCGTCGAAGTATTGAATTTCTTGCAACTGTACATTAATATTGCACAAAACGGTAAAGCTTAATTAGTAGTTGAAATATCTACCGTACTTATTATGGAATATACAAATAATCTCTTTCAATTTAGGAAAACATAAATGGACCAACAAAATAATGAAGAATATAACTAAATCGTTGGCGGAATTATTAAAAAATTCAGAGTTTGATAATCCAAATGTACATCAATTCGTACTGAAATTAGCTCGGACGTGTGCAGCAGTAGAAAAGACTGAAGCATCTACCAAAGAGGACCAAGACGTTTGGCTTCATTTTGTCGAATTAGTTATCTCCACCTTATGTTTAGGAGACCAACAACATTTTTATAATCTCGGTAAAAAAATTACTTTTTTAATAAAAAATAAAGCCAAAGAGAAAATGAGCCGCTATTTTGTTACAGCTTATCTCGATTGGTTGTTAACGTGCTTGACCTATTTAATTGGGAAGTGTCATTGGACGAATCATAAAAATTTATTAATAACGTTAGGAAATACATTAATCGAATTAATTATATCTTTCCACGGAGCTGGAACCGTCAGTTTCATGGGCTTATCCATAACCAGAAATTCTATCATATGCCTCAATCATTTGTTATATCAAATGCAAATAAACTTCAATAAAAATGCAAGTATTCATAAAACACAGTGGAGCGAGTAATTGATGCATATTAGGTAACATACTTATTTCTTTTATTTAGACTTTTGTACAATTCTGGTACGAAGAAGATCGTACATTAAATTGGTTGCCTATGTTGTGGCAAAACCGGGATCCATTGATCCGCGCATCCGCTTTGCAATTGTTAGCGGGTTTATTAAATAATTTGCATACAGCATCACAATTATTAAATTCTATAGCATTGGCTCCGAGTGAATTGTGTCAGACGCTGCTACAATATATTATTAACAGAGAAGACTCGTGTATCGTTAAAGAACAGGCATGCAGTGCATTCAGCAGTTTAGTAAAGAATTGCAACTCAGTCGTCTTCCAATACGTAAGCAGATATAATTGAATCACTTTGCAAAGTTAAGCACAATGTATATTTCTCTCTCATGTCGTGATATTTGGTTATTTAGGTGGATTCCTTGAAGGCCAATGCTGTTTTAATATACATAGAACAGAGCAACACGTACTATGAAATCAGTGTTTTATGTTCCAATATTTATATGTTTACTTCTCTCGACTGCGACCATGTGGATAATCAAGAACAAGAGACTGGAAAAGCTCCGTCCATTCGCAGCATGCAGTCCGGTTGTACCTCCTTGGTACCGCGAACAATTTCGTATTTGTACAATTGTCAAGATGAATTACAACCCTGTATGTGCGCTGAATTATAACTTGTTTTCCTAAAGAAAGTAATCTGATCGAATGTGCGCGTACAGTTTCAGCGAGAGGATCAACAATCACGGATACGGACAATTGTTTACAACTAGTGGCAACACCCTCGCTGATAACAGCTATTTGCAGATTGTTGAATAATCTGATATTTGTAGGGAAGCAGGAAGTTGTTCATCAAATCTACCAGCATTCCATCGACAAATACTTACTCGGGTAATTAAAAATAACTCAAAATTCTTTTTTACGTCTTCATAAAAGAATCAACGATTTTTACTATTAACTTTTCAGATGTATCAATGAAATTCCTAATGATGTTGATGGCAAAAAAAATTTAACAAATTATTCCGACATATTGGAGATGTATATCAGCATCTGTACAGTATTAACAAGCTGTTTCACGCACAGTAACGAATATACGCTCGTTGCTAATTTTTCACCCGACACCTTATGCACGCTATTTTCTTTTTTAAACAGTGAATTGTATCGTAAGTTAACAATCTCACGATATACAATTGTGCAATAAATTTAATGTAAATCGTATTGAAATGATTTTACGTTTGTGCAGGTACCGATACATCGCAGCTAGTTTCTTTGCGAAATAAACTCTGGACAGAGGTTTTTAATTTTATATCTATACTTTCTCTATCAGATAATCAACATTTCGAACAGATACAATCAGCTCTGGAAATGTGTGGCGCGGAATCCGTACTATCGTCTATATGCGTTGCGATGAAAGATTCTAGCCCAGAACTTCGTATCAGTGCTATAGGCTGCCTCGCGTTTCTGCTTTCTCAAGAGATTCAAAAAGAGTCTTTGGGAAAAGCAAGCGTCTCACTGCAGACGATAATAGACACCGCGTTGACGCATTCATCCAACGATAGTAGAAACACTTTAAGAGAGATTATATCCGACGTTAATAAACTTTCTTTGCAAACCGTTAATTTGCACTCTAAGAAATCAAATGAAATCGAAAGTTCACCCGCAATCAGTGAGAAACTGGGAAATGGCGAAACAGAGAGAAATGAAATTGCCATGAGCGAAGAACTCTGCAGTATTTTATTACACCTATTTATTGCCCACAATTATAACAGATCCAAAAAAACTAAGAAATTGAGCGACGACAAGGATCTAATCACAGCTGCGCTCACGAATTTACTATGTGTATCGAATACAGCTAAAAGAGTCGCGTTAAACGAAAATTTGGCTGAAACGATCTTAATGATATTGAAAGAATTGTATGTCAGACTAAATCTGCAACCTTTAGAGCTTTTTAAAAATCAAACAGATCGTGAGAAAAAGGTGAGAAATTTAATACTAATACACTTTATCATTTTATAAATAATTGATATACTGCTACGAATGAATTTTCCTCTTTTTGCATAGATTCATCCACTGCTACGCGATATGAACGCTATTTTTACTCTGTTAATGAATTTCATGTACGGTAGTACAGAAGTTAAGGAAGTACTAACGAAAGCAGGGCTTGCGGATGTGGTACACAAATTGTGGGTTTGGATAGCATTAAATAAAGGCCTCGCAACCACTACTTTAAAATTATTGGCGACCTACACTACAAACTGTGCAGCGGGTAAGAAGCTTGAATATACATATGTAAGAATAACTATGAGTCAACTTTTAGAATCTGGTTATTTACTTTTACAGCATCTCAATCATTGACGCTGACAACTATTTTACCAGGGACGGGGCTCAGAAGAACTCCAAATACGCTTGCTCTGATACATGTTATCATTCAATTAGTTTGCAAAGAGATAGATAAAGTCGGGCAACAGTTCGATAATCATAAATTACATTTTGCGTTTCATGTTCTGCGAAATGCGATACATGTGCACGAATGTCGGGTATCAATATCAAAGGTAATTTTATATTTTTTTTTATTTCAAACGAAACTAACATATTTAAAGAACTGAATCTTTCAGAGTAATCTTCTACAGTTTTTTACAAAAATACATCCAACTACAACGAAGCGGTCAAAGCCATGGCCATTGGTCGAATTATATTGTTTAGAATTTTTAATTGACTTTACGTACTACGAGGAGGGTCAATTGTGCGTATTGAAGGTAAAAAATATTGCAATTTTATTCATTTTTATGCTTCAAGATATATCAGTTTAATTCTTATGAATATAAATTATTTAGGCTGTCGATGGTTTAGACGTTTTATTGCAATTGTCAAAATACCCTTCGTCATCTAATAGGATTCTCGCCATATCTATACTACGAAACCTCGCGTTCAACGCGACTAATCGGCCGCGGTTGCTCAGTTCAGGTAAACTAATTATTTAAATATTTTATTATATGCTCAAGTTATTTACGTTCGACAAACGTTTCAGTGGACTTCATTAACGTTATGCATGACATATTTAAAAATGGTTCTTTGGACGAAATTAAACTAGCGGGTTCAATGTTATGGTCGTTAGTATCTAACAATCAAAAAGGGAAGCTTATCGCGCGAAGTGCTGGTTTTTCGCAGAGTATACAAGAAGCTGTAGGTAAGCTAACGTTATTAAACATAAATGATAGAAAGGAAGAAAGTGATTTAGTTAAAATGCTACAATACGTGTTAAGGATCATTAGTCCAATAGATAATAAAAATGATTGACATCGCGAGTCTACCAAGCTAATAAGTAATAACAAATATCTGTACATAAGATTTTTACTTGTGAATATTATCAATGAACATTGTAAAATCTTTTATCCAAATAGTACAAGCAATTTAATATCGATTTATATAATTCTTACATGGTAATTCTTTTTAACGTGTGAAATATAATATAAATATATTTTTATCGATATATTTTTATAAACGACAATATGTTTGGCAATAAAATATATTTGACGAGCTACACCTTAACCACGCGAGCGTACCAGAGAATAATTAATATGACTTTGTGCAAATGATACTTAATTTCCTTAACAATACTTGTCCGTCGAGTTTCGTTTGTGCAATTGAGGATAATAAGGTTTAATTTCAATTTCTGCGATGATTGCATCTTCCATGAGGCGGTGAATTAGACAGAAATGACATTCAAATGTTGACTGAAAAATGAATATGCAACATTCGCCGAACGATAAAAGAATTGCGATCATTAATACACCCTGTTATTATTAAGGTTTTCGCCACCTCCATGTTTTCAAATTCCCATCAATAATGTAATGCGCGAAAGAAAAATATTCATAACCGCGCGATGAATGTTTATGAATTCGAATGGCATTTCTGCTCGAAAAGGAAATATAACGCTCTCGTTAAAATTCTCTACGTTATGCATTTTATCAATTACGAAACTGCAACTGTTGGGTAATACTTCGGGCGAATAGGTGCAACGATCCAATACCCACGCATAAATTACGGTTTTTTGCACGTACGTGCGTCACTCTTGAAAAAAAAAGAAAAACGAAAAGAGCAGATGGCACGAAGCGAGAGAGTCGAAGATATCCCTGACTTTCTCCCCCGACATGCAAGGAACCGAATAAAAACAGCTACACGGCTTTTTATAAACGTTTCCTGCGCACAGACTCGCTTCAAAGTTAAGCGTATAAATGTAAACGAAGATAACAAAATGAACACTTTCAAAATCAAACGCCAACACTTTCGGCGAGACTTCCAGCCGAGTGCCTACCTGTTTGCCTCGCTTCAGATTACCTTGTCTCGCGTCACGAAGTTATTACGCTTTTCTGACTGGACATAAATATTCTCGAATTCGCAGCTCGTCCTCGTAACAAAAAAGCATCAATTCGAAACCGTGCGTCGACGATGTGAGACGAAACGAGGCGAGCGATGCTAATGCACTTTCGAGCTCGAGCACATAGAAAATCTAGTCCGCCATTCGGTAATAAAAGTAAACTTAATCTCTGTCAAGATTTGGTATTGGCTGTAAGTTTGGGGTCCATAAATGGAAATTAACGAGAGGAGCATAATTTTACGTGCCACCCAACGCTGAACGACCGACAATAAAGAAAAGAGAATCGGCGAACGGTTCGAAAGTATTCCTCGAAGAGTCGCGTTTAGCATGCAACGGACGGGCAAGCCGTTAATTGTCTATTATTTGGTAGCGTGGGTGGGCCGCAACCGTAATTCCTCTCCGTGTGGACGCACACGGAGAAGCGGATTTACCGAAAGGTGGTAGCGGTCGTACGCTCGGACATTGTGTTCCAGCACGGCTGGGGCTGGTCACGTGACCGTCGGATGGATTTGCGTCAATGGTGACCTCCGCGTTCGCGTATCTACCGCCTCCGCGCCCCGCCGGATCCGCGTATCCCATGGGCCCCGATCTGGGAGACCCGTGGGACCAGCGCGCGCGAACGCCAGAGATGAAGCAAGAAAGTCTGCGAACGGTACACCGGCGAGCAGCGGAAGGCCCGTAAGAAGCGGAGAGGACGATCTTTGAATGGAACGTGGCTCGGCTTCGTGCGCAGTTTTTACTACAAGAACATTTTAATGATAATTTAGATAAATTCAGTTTGTCGGTATTTTAATCGAATCAGTAATATATATAAGCGTGTGACGCATGAAATTCGTTCGCCAAGCGGCAAGATCGCATGTAATCGTATCTAACTAAACTCGATCCGATTTATCAGAGTTTTTCTATTTCTTGAAATACCGAAATGCATTAGGTCGAAGAAGTATTTCTCTCTCTTTTCTAACTCGTGTTAACATTTCAAATGGTACATTGTAGAAAGAAGCAACTGTTAGATTAATAAGACGGATACTTATAGTCCAAGAATACTATCTCGTTAAAAAACCGACGATCCTTTTTCGGTGTTACAACAATCGCGGTCGGACTTACGCCGGGACTTAACGCGTGTTTATAGTATCACAACATAATGTCCGCTATGTACGTCAAACGAGTTTCCCCTACGTCGATTGAATCTAAATATATTAAATTCAAAGAGGAAACGCACAAAGTTCTTTGCCAGATATCAAACGAATCGGCAGCTACCGAGTCGCCGAGCTCGCCAGAGGATCGTAACGTTCGCGTGCCTCGGGTAATCAACGTGAGTCACGCAATTAGTCGCGAGTAGATTTGTAGAATCGCGGAGGGTCAATGGGAGCGACGGCGTCCCAAGGTTACACGAAATGTTTAGACGAGCAGCGACCGCGGGCACGTCTTTACATAATGGAATTACAAATAGGCGCAATTGGCGTTATTCGCGGCTGCATTATGCCCATGTGCAACGCGATCCATCCACGTGAAATGCACGCCAAACTAATTGCCCGTCGCGATTTCTTCTTATTGAACTTGATTGGCCGATCGAATTGAATTTCAAGTAATTTTATCCCGGACGCGTTATTAATAGAACGCGTAAGAAAGCATCTCTCGTGGCTTCGATCAACTTTTCATTGTTGAAACTCCAGGGCTATAATGGATGCCGCGATAACGTCACGATTGCCGTTTTGGTTTACACGTCTAACCAGGACGATCAGATAAATTTGCTGATTTGCATTCGCGCACGGAGAAAAAGATGCGTACACGTGAGCTTTATAAAATATTTGAATCCTTTTACATTCAAAATCAATTATCCACAGAATGTGTCAATATGTTTTTCTCTTGCGAACGGAAAAAGGAGATTTACGAAGAAGTTTCACCAATAAAACCAAGTATAGCCGATGCGGTTGTATGCGTGTGATGCAAAAAGTCATAGAGTTGGATCAATCGCACGTGACACGATTACTATAATCAGGCCGCGAGAGATTGTGCCATGAATGAATTTGATGCGTGGATGTCAAAAGAAAGGGTCATTTAATAAACGATAGCATTTTCGTGTCACGATAACCAGAGCGGATTATGATGTAACGCTCGATACAACCGTGCGCATTCTAATTTTGATCGTGAACCGTATCAAAATATTAACAACATCTTGTGAACTATGATAATTTTGCAAAAAAGATGATATGTTAATACGAATATTAATTCGAAGTGACGTTCTTCGGTTTTTTCTCAGTCAGCAAGTCGTACGACATTTCTTGAATATTTTAATACGCGATGTAACACTTAAATTCCAGATTGAGCAATGTCTCAACGAAAAGCATAAACACTTTTTGGGTGCCTTTCTTCTGATCTGTGCGTATCATTTTTTTTTTTTTTTTACACAACCTGTTGCGAATAGTTACACGCATAATTAAATGCTTCCTCCATTGTTACAAATCGTATACTTACGTCTAATGGTATGAATATGAAACGTCACAATATGATATTTTACCACTTGACGCGCAGATGTACAAACATACATCGACGCTTTTTGCGTTTATGAATGCTATTAAGTAATTTGCTAATACATTCTTACAATTACCTGAGAAGAATTTGCATACCTAAGTATTACAGTCACTGCTTATTAAACGGACACGCGGCAAAATTGTTATAAGCGATTTTCTGTACGATTAATAGAATTTTCATCAAACGGGTCGAAAGAACTAACGAGAAGCACGGTAATACAGCGTAAAAGAGATATAATACAAAACGAGCCTTGTAACATGACGACTTCAAATAAGTCATAAGTTATTCGTCGTACAAAAAAATGTTTCAAACAGAACTTGCATTTAATTCAGGAGAAACATATAGAAACAATTATCACATTATATAGTATTACTGAACGTCGTAAGAAATATGTGGCAGCTTACTCAATATGACTCCAACACATACTAAGTTACTAAATAGCCATTTCATGTTGATTTCTAACATCTAATAGTGAACATGTTTACTGACACGAGCACGTCGTCGTAAATGAAGACATGCTAACAGTCACATTAAACTTGTGTATTCTCCAATAGAAAATTGTTAGCTTGACGATATCTCAGAAATTATTCGTTTCATGTCTCACTTTGTATCGCACTTTTTTTATGCGCGTATGTATTCGGTGAAAGAAATATCAGAGAGAATAAAATATAATGAGCATATTGAAATATAAAAGTATTATAAGCGATGCCATTTAATAATTGAATGTGACCTTAAATTAAAAGTTCAGTCTTCAGTCTTTATCAGTCTTTAAAGAGAGATTCTATGGAATGCATGATTAATATTGCAAGGCAATAAAAATCAATAACTCCTTAATCCCCTAATTATTTTCAATATTTTATCGCTTTACTGTTTTTCTCTACTGTTCTATCCGATTGATTTCTTCTTTTCTATTTGTTAAAACTTATTTTCTGTTATTCTGTTTGCTGATAATTTATCACGTACTACTAGATTTTCCTGTTCATAAAGTTATATTCTTATAATTATTATTAAGAAACACTGTCATAGGAGGCAGAGGTACTTAATACCGTCACATTTTTGAACGACCGATGAATCATTATTCATGTTTTTTGTATCAATTTATGTGCATACTTCGAAACAACGTGAACGTCGATTATTGACAATCGACGTTTATCGGCTAAAAATAGAACGGATATATAATAATAAATTAAATGACCCGATCGTCACGATGAGTCACGAGCGACTGGTGAAAGAACCAGCAGGTGAAAAATTTCATTGTATAACAAGAAATAACGAGGAAACAGAAAATAGAATTCTCAACAGCTGGTTTTCCTCGTATCATTTTAAGAAAGCTATACACGTAGTACGAATAAATTACTACAAACGAATAACGCCATTAATGAAATGTTATTAGTCGAATAAAAAAATGATGTAATCTTTGAATGAACCGTGCGTCCGGTGTGTCAGCGCCCATAGACGCGCGCCCGTGCGCTGTCCTCTTCCGTGAATCGTACGTAAATTTCATTATAATGAAGAATAACAAACGCGCCGCGTCTAGCCTAGTCTGCTCATCCGGTGGGACACTAAACAATTTCTTTCGCTGTTTAACCCACCGCCATCGCATTATTTTTAACCATTTGCGACACATATCCTGTTGTCGATTGCAAATGTTTGACGTCAATAGAGTATGAATATCAATTCTACATAAGTAACAGTTCCTATCGATTCGGATGACAGTTACTTTCTTCGATGTTAAAATATACGTACATATGATCACGTTGCTGACACATATTCGAAGGACAACAGAATTGTGCGTCTTCTCGTTAATAAACAAAACGGAACTATATAATAATCGGGACGTTGGAAGCATTTTCTATGTCTATAAGCAAGTGTACATGCGTTGATTGTATCGATTTTAATTCAACTTCTAACAGGTCTAAAACAGAATTAATATAGATTCGAAGAAGAAGCTGATGGATTCTGCATCTTCTTGATGAATAATAATATGAAATTATGTAAAAATAATAATGTTCAAAATGCTTTCTATGCAGGCGTACGTGCATTGCTGGTTCCGGTTTTGAGCCTGATTCTCATCCGTTTACCGTTATGAAAACGTGATCGATGCAACTCAAGGTGATCGACCTCAAAACTAGCGAAATTGCTTGATACGCGTTCTACCTATTTTCATTGAGATAGATCGATAAATTTGATCGTTTAATCTGAAAATTGAAAGTACTTGCAACGACGATCCGTGTTATTGAGAAGCTAAGAGAAATGAACGAGAACCGTGCCGTCGCGTATCTCTCCTGGAAAGTTTATCGTCTCTCATTTAGCCTTTTAAGCGGAATATTCACGTCATACGCCAACATCCGGGTATACTATCTCAATTATGCGTTCCTGAAAGCGTTCACATGCCATCCGCATGAGTAACGCGTACTGACACTATTTGTATGAAAAGCCTGATGATGAAAATTTGAAAAGCACCTGCGCAATTGTTTTCAGGAATTCTGTCTTTCGCGCGGTCTTTTCTACGCGCTCAGCCGTCTGGCAGCTCGTGTGCAAATTGAAACATTACTAAACAATGTGCAGGCGTAATAACAGACGTTTCTTCCTGTATACGTAAAATCGACTCCGTTTATACAGTGACTTCGATAAACATCGTCATTTAAATCTCCTCATTGTCCGTCCTTACAGTCACTCCTATTTCAATTTCATTTCATTGTCTGTATTCTTACAAATATGTAAAATAATTGTCTTAATTCGATGAGCACGCGGTGCTGGAAGACTTTAAGAATGTAGGCACAGATTGGGGTAATGTTCCTAGCTAGCTCGGGTTCATGTTAATTTCTCTTAGGATAATGAGATTAAAAAATAGTCTACGTTTGGTTTTTTTCGACTTATTTTAAAATTGATAAAAAAAAGTAATTAACATAAGCCCGAGCTGACTAGGAGTCGTTGTTCCAAGCCGTAGATGAATGACTTCCTTTGTTGATGCTTAATGCAAGAATTTCTTTTGTTCCTCGATACCCTCGATGAGTTAGAACGATAAACACTGAAAAACATTGTGAGAAATAAGAGTCATAAACGCGTTAAGAAAATAAGACGGTATACGTGCTACTGGCCACGTCTCTGAAATTGATGTACCGTTTCTGATCAGTATTTTGTTTATTCCAATATTAGTTCCAATAGCAAAAAGGAATTATTTACTTGAAAAAAAGAAGTAGCGTGTACATTTTCTTTCGAATAAAGTTTTATTCTTCCTCGCGTGTATCGGTATCGTTTGCGTCAGATAACTGATTCAAATTTGGAAGGGTATCATAAATGGCGAACAACTACTGTACGTGACGTCAATTTTTTTATCACATTGTTATCGCAACTAATTTTAACCAATGAATTAATGCGTAAAACACAATGTGCCAGGTTTTCACGCGATTTTCACATGGATCAAGAATATTACAGAAATGTTCCCTTTATCGCTCCACGTGTCACTACTTTCAGACGTTTAATACACGCAAAAAGTGTTAAAAGAATATACGCAGGTAAACATAAAGCGACAGATATAAAAAGACGGAGAAACAAAAAGAAATGCAGCAGATACTTAAACGTGGTTGATGGGCTGACGCAATTGCTGGGTTTTACCATAAGGAAACCCTGCCTTTCTTAAATAGGGCAAATATTGCGTTCTTAAGGAAATACATTTGGAATTCTTGGAATGTAGAGAATCGTGTACAAAAGATAAAAAATATATACAGATATAAAGAGATAACGGTCAAATGCAACTAATTATGAATGATGATGGAACAGGTGTTCGAATATGGATTCTACGCTGATGTAATTGCGGGGTTTAACCACGAGGAAACCCTAGCTTCTTAAAAAGGGTACATATTCCGTTCTTAAGGAAATACAATTTGCAATTCTCGAGACATAGAGTATTGTATACAAAGGACAAAGAGTACGTATAGATATAAGGGGATAATGGTCAGATGCAGTTAGCTATGAATAATAATTGAACAGGTGTTCAAATGTGGATGCTACGCTGATACAATTGCTGGGTTTTCCCATAAGGAAACCTTACCTTTCCTAAATAGGGCAACTATTCTTAAGGAAATGTATAAATGCAATTCTTAGAATATAAAGAATCGTATACAAAATTTAGAAGTATGTACAGAGCGACAAAGGAATAAGAAGATAAAGATTAGATGCACCTAGCTACGAATGCTGATGGAGCAAGTATTCAAGTGTCAATGCTACGCTAATACAGCTGCGGCCTCTCTCATACGAAAACCTTACCCTTCTCAAATAGGGTAAATATTTCATTGGCAAGAAAACGCGGGTTCGCCAAGTACAAGAAAGTAAAGAATTGTACATTGCACGTAAGTTAGACCAGTGATAGGACATTGTACTCAGTTAGAGACGTATTTTGCACATCGGAATCTAAGTTCTAGTTACAATTACGTCAATCACAGATTAAATGGGTCAAGATGTTATGATGATTGTCGAGGGGGAAATCGTAAGTTTCACCCGGTTTTACGTCGTTCCTAGTTTCCGAAATCCCGCAGTGAATCGTAACTGTCCCGCGAGCCGCTGACTTTCACCTCGATAATAAGGCTTTTGCGTCAGCAAGAGTCTCTCCAAGATGAATCGGGAGGCCTTATCGACGAAGTAACAGACAAAATTTTCACCAAATAAATATCACGCGGACGAAGCTTTATCCGTGGTGACACGTTAATCTTAATTAAGTTAACACTTTACTCCTCGATATATTCAAGATTTTATCGCGTCATAAAATAATCAATTATCTCCTTCTAAGGACATAATCTAATTTGTGCTATATCCGAATGATGAAGATTCCATCTCGCTGGTTTTAAACATCGTGTTATCAGATTGATTATGCCCGTCGAAAATAACAATCGATAAAAGGTTTACTGGAAATCTAAATCATTGTAAGAGATAATATATTCATACGTATGGTCGTACTTACATGTTTACTCGACTGATTCGTACTATGTATATTCTTATTGCCAATCCTAGACCTTGAATGAACGCAGTAAAAATGCATAACTAAGATGTTATACAATGTTGCGGACGGTAAGAACCTCTGTGAAAGAATAAATTGTCATCGGGTACCGTTACTTGTCTCTCACGTACCTTTTTTCGCTAAGCTCGTGATAAAATAATTATAATTATTATCGTTTATGCATATTACCTTTCAACTTTCTTGTAGTTCTTTTAATCATTTGAGTTTATGTGATATATAGAATTACATCATGTCGCAAGAAGTATATTAATTAATTTCACAGAGTACGTAAAAAGATAAATCAAATATAAATTGCTGGAATTATTGATTAAGCTTTTTATTGAAATACTATTTCAAGAAACTCTGATATAGATAAGGGGGAAAGATTATTTCTTATGCGATACACATCAGAGTCTACTGATTTATTCGCTCTGGCCATCGTTTAAGTCGCATAAAGAAAATTCGAACTTCTCAACCGTGTTATCTGAAACGATTCGATTTTGTTTCATTTAAAAAATTAACAATTTCAATAGTGTCGATGAAAACTTTGCGTTCTACGATTACAAACGGATGCAATATATTTACGTACGTCGTTTAAATTGAATCGCCGTGTTAAGTCTTTAGCCAAATTATAATTACATAGTTATAACTACAGTATACATGTTTGACGAATGCGTTTACTAAAAATATAATATATTTTAAGCGACAATTAAGATCCGTGTGAAGAACTTGATAACGGAAATAATGCATTATGTACAATACTTTTCAAGCAATTTGAGGCTGGATAAATAGTACTCTAATGCTTTACCA
>SHCU01000007.1:436109-456756 GCA_004307685.1 Ceratina australensis
ATTATGACGTAACGTTGCGACGTACCGATGTACAACCATTTATGGCCACAAATGATAGACCCTATAGTGATATTTGAAGAACGTACAATTCATTTAATTTCTTACGACGAAGCTCAGTGCGTCATGCTTAAGTGAAAATGTATAAATACAAAAGGATGTTTTTTTTTTCTTTCTAGAGATGTTAAATAATGTATGAATGGTCATTATTCGAAGATGCAAATGACGATCGATCATTTATTTCCTACCCTCCCTGCTGCGTATCGCACGAGACCGCGTGTCGAGCAATCACGAGACACGATTTCGCGGTGTCCTCGCCTGCGGACCTTGTCGGTTAGATTAAAATGAATGCCGTATCGCAATATCGAATTTCGCAACGTGCCAGCCACACCTGCACGGTAACGTGCGAATAATAATAAGAATGATACCAATGTTTATCAACTAAGAAATTGGAATATCTCTATTCGTAGACGTACCATCGTTAAGTGTCATGCATGGCTGGTGATACGGTTGTCGAAGAAAAATCGTACCGTTGTATAGGTACCTTAATTAATTTCTAACCACCCTTGGTGAATATACAAGGGATAAAGAGAGGTCCCTTATTGTCTCTCTCTTTCTCTTGAGAACACGGTCTTCGGGCAATCTCCTCTACTCCGTCTATGATAACTCTACGCTTCAGACTCTGTCTAAGAGCTTTTTCTGGCTTGAATATACCTGGGAAGATCGGAACAAACAAACAAACAAAATTCATGATTTCCTGGCATCATGACCAAATCTATGCTCAAGTATTTCTATTAACGACTGCTACTTGCCCCTGCGTAAACACGCTACGTCTTTTAGGTACGCTCACCGCAGATGGTCCGAATTTATCTGAGCCATTCGTACTTTAGACTATGACAATTAACAAGATAAATTGTGCATCGAAGAAACGTTTTCTTCGGCTTCGCGCATGGTGTACTATGTACCACGTCCTGATTAGCAATTTTATTCGAACGTTACGCGCGTCAACCGTTCAATTATCTCAATCGTTCTCTTTTCACGGCGAGCCAGAGGAAGACGCGTGACGCGTCGCGATCGGATTAGCCGTTAACCGCGGGACCACCAATTAACGCGAATTGCTCGGTAAATTCAATTAAACAACTTTTAACTGACCGATCCGGAGTCGTTGCATGCGGCGGGCCACGTGCGTGAAGCATAATCGAGACTCAAATAGATAGGACGTTGCGCAAAACGAAATTACTCAGGAATGATGAATGAGGTTTTATTCGAATAGATTTGATTTGAGTAATGAATTTATGAGTGACCGATGGATCTACCGATATTAACGTTCGAGTTTTTATACGTACTTACGAGAGATTTGGCCAATTATCGCTTAGAAATGTTTCTCTTCGATTAAACGCGAGAGACGAATTGATTTCGCTTTGATCGAGCCGTGATCGATCTAACTCTTAGATCACGCCGGTTAGATTAAATTCTTAGTGGATCGTTTTGATTGCAGCCTTCGAGCAAAGAGCAAACGCGGCCGAACAACCATAGCTCGAACCAGCAAGAACACCGAAGGCAAAAAGATGCGTCGAGCAGCACTTACAGCGCGTTCCGTCAGTGGCGAAAGGGCACGTCCACGGGCTCGAGCTCGAATCGGTCTAATAGCATCGGGTCCAGCTCCACCGGGGCCCTTGCCAAGCTGCCCAATGACCCGGCAACGATGCAAAAAATGGAACATTTTCCTCTGGTCCTGTCGGACGCTACCTTGCCGGAGGAGGATCTGTCGTTGAAGTTTCTAGCACTGGTACCGCTTTCATTTCCCGAGCAACCGTTACTTCTTTCCTCTCTAAATAATTAATTAGTGCGTTCTAATTATATTTTAATTGTCTTTCTAGAACGCCTTGGATTTAACGGCTCCGGCCAGTGACGTTCTACTAAAGAACAGATTAAAATCTTGGTTTCAATTATCCGGACATCCGGATGGTTTCGCACCGGCAGGTCCAGGCACGGTTTGGAAAAGGAAGACCGGAGGCGCAGAGAATACGGAACGAATCGTTTACGAAGCTCTTAGCAAAGACAAGGAATTACGAGACTGCATACCGAGGTAAGAAAAAGTTGATCATACTTATTACCTTCTTGTGTTTTTATTAGTATTATTTTTTTTTTATTGAAATTATACGTATACCTGTACGTGTATAGCCGTAGTCGTGTTTTTAGTCTAGTTTTTAGTGACCGATATTAATTTACGCGTATCATGCAGTTAAGTTGCAGTGTGAAGTGATTAATGAGTAGACGGTTCGAAACGTATCACTCGAGCTATACACATACCAGCTGAAAATTGGAATTAGATATTATTCTAGAAATAAAAAATTCTTATGCACTTTTATTATTTAAAAAACTGATAAGCATCAATATTCTACTTTATAACGTTACATATAAAACAATTGTATTATTCAACTGTAATCTTAGATTTCTTATTGAATTTCTTATTTGAACAATTCCAGATATTATCGAGAAGTGGAGTACAAAGGCGAAACGTTCATCGAACTGCAGGATTTGCTGTTCGGTTTTAACGACCCGCACGTGATGGACATAAAAATGGGCACGAGGACGTTCCTCGAGTCCGAAGTATCGAAAACGACAGCGAGATCCGATTTGTACCAGAAGATGATCTCCGTCGATCCTAACGCGCCAACGGAGCAGGAGCATGAGCAACGCGCTGTGACCAAATTGCGGTACATGCAATTCCGTGAGCAACAGAGCTCGACCTGCAGCCACGGGTTCCGGATCGAAGCTATGAAATTACCCGGCGCGCCGCCGATCACCGACCTTAAGAAGGTGAAATCGCACCAAGAGGTGCTCGACACCATGAAACTATTCCTCGGCGTGCGTCAAACCACGCGTGATAAGCTACTGGCGCGTCTGAAAACTCTCCGCTCCAAAATCGAAGCATCCGAATACTTCAAGACTCACGAGGTACTTATCTATTAATTTTCATGCGGGGAAATAAATTGTATTCGTGAGCATGTGTACAACGGTGTAAACGGGAGTCTCCCGAAGCCACGGGAAAATATTGGGTTTAAAATTAAAAAATTTTAGATTTTGTTATTTTCCGAAAATCACAATGAATAAATGAATAATAAATAAAATTATTACTCATTAATTACAGATAATTGGAAGCAGCATCTTTATGATCTACGACAATGACAAAGTTGGCGTTTGGTTGATCGACTTTGCTAAGACACGAGAGTTACCGAGTGGGCATGAAGTGACGCACAGAAAACCGTGGGAGCAGGGCAACCATGAGGAAGGTTTCTTATTTGGTCTGGATAAACTTATCTCTACGATCGAGGAAGTGGATCTCTCGATGGTGTAGTGTGCGATGCCAACTTGCATTAAGATAATCTACGTTAGTTTCATACACCGAAGAAGATGCATCGATAATCTTGCGATACATCGTTATAGTAGTACGAGAAATCGCATTTGTATTTGTAAAAGCATTTGTATGCTTTTAAGCCGATAAGAAATATTTAAAGCGGAAGACTGCTTGTCATTGCATTTTTTCTATGAACTATTTAACTTACAAAAGATTTTATAAAGGATTTAGCGTGTATACAAACATTTTCATTAATGTACAAATTTAGTGGTTTAGAAGTAATCGTTTGATAATTATTTATTTAAAGAAAACGTAGGTAGGTTGTAAGATCGATTTTATAAATAAAATACTCGCTATTATGAACAATTTTAAATAGGAAGCTTATACTTATTAATTTATTTTGTTCTCTAACTGCCAAGAATTTTTATTAAGGGGAAAATATTTATAATAAGGCATGTAAATTGCATAAACTATATTTTTATCGCATCTATTATGATATAACTCGCGTAAGTGTTCTCTGTGTTAATACTGATATTGAACACAATAAATTATAGTATGAAATAATATTGTTCGATGATACATGTAAATATTTAACAAACGGTAAGAAGTCTTAATGAAATCTGTGTAGTTCAATTTCTATATTTTACATTCGTATGATCACAGTAGAAAATAAGTTATAAATAAATGTACGTGGTACACGTTCCTTTTTCATGAAATCAACTTCGATCAAGTTCGTTTTATTGTTTCCCTATTCTATAACACCATCGATCTCATCAATGGGCAATTCCATTACGCACTTCGACTTTGATTTAATTAGCGTCTCGTACCACTGAACTTCGGCAGTTGCCAAACACCTTCGCCTGTGTGCGTAATAATATAAAGGTGTAAATATATGTTGTTAACACTTTTGTTATTTAGTAAACCGTTCAGTTAGCATTGACACAACCTGACTATTAACACTTCGCATACTAACTTTTCCGTTCGTTCGCTTTTTGGCTTTCTCACAGGATTCCATCCAGAAACTGGTTTCTCATTGATCACCATCACACCTCGGACGCACAAGGATAAGACAAGTTTCGTTAAATTAGGATCCTAAGAAGTAAAAAAATGAAAATTTAAAAATATTCGTATTGTACAAATCGTTGTAATTCAGCTAATGGTAAATAGAATACGTACTCGCCATTCAGTGTTTAAGACGTCCGATATACTCAAAATATCTGCACATTCGTCTGCTTCCTGCATTCCTTTCAAGGTATTTAAATAATTTTCTTGAAGGAAATTTAAAGATACTGTGGCTTGTGATTCGAAGTATGCTGCTATATTATCGGGATCGTGAACAAACTTCCAGCCATTCTCGGTTTGAATTCCTGTCAAATTGTAGCCATTAATCTTCTTTCACGAGTCATGATAATTTAAAATAAATATTTACGCACTTTTTGGATTAATTATTCGTCCGATTCCATGGAGAAGGCCCAGATTCTCCTCACGAAATTCACATTTACTTTCTTGCTCTCCAGGTACTAAAATTAATATGCATTTGAATCGAGATGAAAATATGTTGTTAAATGTATTATGCGATCTGGGTTACCTTTTAGCGAAATGAAAATAAGATTTAAAACGGAATGTCTAATATCTCCCAGATGATTCGATAATATTTCTTCAACCTTCTGATTAGAGACGTGTAACATGTGTCCTGCCATTAAATTTAAAATATTAGAGATCCGTTTCAAAGCGGTTTTCATCGCTGCTGGCGTAACGGCATTCACGCTAATAAGAAAACTCTCGTTTAAATTCACTGAAGTAAAACATTATACGTATACAGTAAAATTTAATAGCTCACTTGATGGAATCAATGCCAAATCTTTCCCTTATGTTATTGGGAAATAATGTTTGAAGGATTTTCGAGTTATCTGTATCTCCACATATAAAAACTATTGGCTCCTTTCCAATTTCAAAATATTTCCTAAACGCATGAATAGAGTAAAGTTTGATATATAGATATGCATGTACTCGGAATATGAAACTTGAGAAATAAAACACTTGTCAAGTTTCATACTTAAATATGCAATATGACAAACAGATTTACTTACTCCAAAAGGGAAAAGAAACTCTCTTTATCTCGAAAGTAGACATTTGGGAAATCTTTTACAAGAATCAAACGGCCAGAGTAACTACTTAGAACCGAACTATACCTGGTAGCTCTTATTAAATATTCTTCGAATCTATCCCCTTGTTTCATTATATTATCTAAAAAATTGTTTGCAATTATTTTTTTTTGCATCATTACATATTCTGATCTAAGGAGACAAATTACTGTATTCATCCACAATTTGGTCCATAGGGGTAATCCACTCTGCGACACTGAAACCATTCTCCTTCGCGAGAACCTTAATAGCCGATGTTTTCCCACAGCCGGATGGACCGGATAAAACCAATGCAGCTGGCTTTCCCCTTTTTACTTTACATTCTAACCAACTTGATATCTCATGCCTTTTCTGTCTACTGATCACTAATTCAGATGAATTCTTTGGTTCACAAGCTTGGAACAATGCCGATAAACTACTGGTATCTTTCTTCTTAGGAATTATATCGTAACTTCTTGTGTCTCTTACATTATTACCATTTTCTTGAAATGAAGTGGCATGTTTAATTCTTGGCAATTTTTCAACCGGCTCATCGTCAAACACGGGTTCCAGCCAACTGTTAGTCTTCTAAAAATCAAGATAAAAATGTGTTAATTATTAAATATATACATTTACAGTAGCAGATATTTATACAATATTTTAGTAGCTTAACCTATGCTCTTAATTGGAAAAATCAAACAAACCTCTCGCAAAGGACATACCTTCAACTTTGCCATGGTATGTTATAACAATGAAGTTTCCGTGAAAATACTGTTTGACATAATCGTTGATCAGAGAAATGTTTCATATGATAAACTTGAAGTTTAAATTCTCATTGCGGCAGTACGACTGCCGCTATTTTTTATCATTACATTAGAGGCGACACCATCGACTCTGAACAACACTTCTCAACTATAACTTTTATTCGAAATAACATCTAACGCTGCCATGCAGCACAGCTGACTTGAGACACCGAGGAGAGATTAGTAGAGAGTGTCAGCCTTATGAGATTTCGCGGCAGAAAAAAGTACGCGAATTTTTACGTCCTCTAGAATGCACAGCATCAAAAACCAGAAAACACAAAGTTATTGTAAACTTAATCTACACAAGTAGAGATTAGTATTAGTATTTTTTATTAGTATTAGCATTTCTAAATGCATGTAATTAGTCTTAAGTATAATTGCATACATTTCAGATTTTTGTATTTTGTAACGAATTTAAGAATGAAATAAATACTTTATTAAGCGTATATTTTTTCGTGTACTTAATCACCTGACAACTACTCCTACAACTCGTACACCCATTCCTTAACGAGAAGTATAACTCGAAATGATAGCTCATGAGCACTGTTAAATTAGTTCTAATTGAAATAAACAATTTAGTCAGCCCTTTGAAATTCATGGAACTGTGACGTCGCAGCAAGAGTTAGTGCCTCTTCCTAACACATTATGTTATCCTAATACAAAGTAAGCTTTTTCGAGAAAATTTTTCTTTTGGAGAATTCTTGGAATCGTGACGTCACAACAGGTGGTAGTGCCACTTCCTATCATATTATGTTATCCTAATACAAAGTCGAAATTTTAGACCAAAATTTTTCGGAAATTTATCAGGAACATATGATGTCACAAGAAGTGGCACTGCCACCGGCTATGACGTCATATTCAAAAATTCTCCGAAAGAAAAATTTTGTCACAAATTGGACTTTGTATTAGGATAACATAATATGATAGAAAGTGGCACTGCCACCTGCTGTGACGTCACGATTCCAAGAATTCTCGGCTATAAAAATTTTCTCGAAAATTGGACTTTGTATTAGGATAACATGATATCATAGGAGGTGGCACTAACTCCTGGTGTAATGTTACAGTTCCAAGAATTTCTTCCATTCTATCTTATTTCTACTTATGCTAAGTGAATATGATATGGAACAGGAATTGGATACGGATAGCGTGTAGGGTAAATAAGAAAATGTTCCGGCTTTCTTTAAACTACATCTCTTTATTAATACTATTTTAAAAGCTACATAAGATTTTATAAAGACTATCGCAGTTAAATAATAGAAGATGAACGTTTATATCGTTTCAGTATGTCTTATTATTGTTGGAGATCTTGGCCTTTCTTCGTTGAGAGAAAGTAGTTGATGGCTGAGAAGAAGGTGTTGATTGAAAGAAGATATTAGGGAGAGGTCATCCAGAAACAGTGAAGATCGACAAGAGGCAGGAGAGACCATCCAAAGTCGGGAGAAACCAGCCAGTTATCCAAAACGTTGCTTCCAACGAAAATTTTACGCCTCTGAGCAAAGATTAATCTTTCCAAAAGGTACCAAGCGAAGACCTAAGACTTGGTTTAACTATTTCTGTATGTCAAATTGTATACTAAATTGTAATAATTTAATGTAAGAGCGAATAAGTCTAGATATAGATGTAGATACAGCGGGAGAAAAGAGAGGCGATTCCAGCTACAGAGAGACGATTCAGCCAGGGACAGGAGAGAGGCAGTGAATTTATATTTTCATCGAACAGCACATTTCTGAAAGGTTGAAAATTTGCCGGCATAGTAAAATATAAGATTCCTTAAAATACGATTAAAAACTTTATTTTGGTTTGCTTCATAATTGGGAAAAATATATACATACATTGCGTGTACCTGTAGGAACTTTGGACTACAGATTATGTTTGGGACAATTCTCGTTTAGGTAACGTACTAATTTAAAAAAGAATTGAAGAAAATAAAAGGAACGAAATTCTTAAAGTGTCGAAATGTTACCAACGAACGAGTTACGAAAAAGAGAAAAAAGAAGTACCTTAAACCTACGCTAAGACTAACGTTTTCGTTAAATCTAAATTTATACGTTGGTAACAAACGTGGTATAAAATTATTGGTTCATGTACGTATCGTTTATACATACGAGTTTCTCTCAAATTAACGACAAAACGAGAACAAAATATTTGTGTATATTTGTTATTCTGATTATCAAACGCGATCTCGTTTTCAATGAAGAAGACGCATTTACGAATAATAAATGAAAAATCAAAACGAGAGAGAAAAATTGGAAAACGATACGAGATTAGACGGGATTATAAAAACACTCGAATAATCTAAAACTTAATTTAACGTATAAGCTGACCATGAAACGAATCTTACGCATGGCACACGGTTAACTTGTTTCTTGTATTGTTTTTTTTTTTTTTTTTTTAACTCTGACGCTGAACAACCCTGCTAACGTATAAAATTATGTACAGCATCGCGAGACATAGTTTTGTGCTTTGTTCCTCGTTACGAGCGCACGTACCAGTTACAGTAGATTCTGGTCTGTTTCCTTTTTTTCCTTGTTTGAAAAAAAGTTGCAAATTCTCGACTAGTGTACGTCGTACGTCATGCATTGATTAAAATCTAACAAATTTCTCGATACACGAAGTTTTTGTTTTACGAATGTTTTAATTACTCGATAAGAGTTCCCATTATATTAGGAATCTGAGAACAGAGCTTGTCCTTTGGAAGATACACGTTTAAATGCTTAAATTTCAGCAGGGTTAATACTCTCCTATTTGTTTGAACGAAGACACATGCCCGTTCGGTATTGATAACGAGTAAAAGCAACGCGGTGATTACAGTTAAGCAACGATCGTTCCGACTCGACTTCTAAGTCATTCCTCAGAGTCCAAATGAAAGTCTCGTGTTGTTTCCGTCCACTTTCGTGAATTCGTAAACACTAATCTTTCACAAGAATCTTCATTATCTCTTCCATCTTTATCAAATAAAACTTACGTTTACTGATTAAACATATTCCGAAATCCTTAAAAATATACACTTGCTTTCTTATCATTTCTCCTTCTACCTCTTATCGTACTCGAAAACGCGTTTTAATTCTTGGCCATTATCTTTTGACTAGATTCTTTGATAGGTATTTAACCCGAACGCGAGTACGAGGTTTATATTGATACGTGCTCGTATTCTTAACCAGAACAGACTTCCGAGTGCTCGTCCCACGCAGCGACCTGCAATAAATTACTTCGTTTTCAATCCGTATAACATAATTAATTACAACATTTATATACGGTAACTGCCCATTGTATTCTAGAAATTCCTATGCTTTAGAGGTCAGAATCGCGGTACGTACAAATTTTCTGTATTTATTTCTCGATCCCATATTTGCATATTATACATAAATATTATACAGCGAAACGATGAAAAATGCTGAAAGCTATATTGACTCGAAAATCCAATTACAATTTGAGTTACCTTGAATTAAAAAATTATCTTCAATAAATAATTTGTTAAATATTTCGATACAAGAGTTTTCTCATTTTTTAAATCCTTTTTTGTTCCCGATTTCGTTCCCAAAATATAGTCACCGCATGTATATGTACGAAAAACATAAATCTTACTTGACACTCGCGGCTACAGTACCACTGATGGCCACAACCGGCGCACACGAACTGTGCTACGCGTTCGTGACATCCTTGGCATCGCGGGGGGCTGTCTCTGTCCTCCCTGGCATCCCTGCCTCCCGAAGAAATGCGAGTCTCCCTATCCTCGATTACCGCGGACTCCTCTTCAACGTCATCCTAGATATCAAAATATAACATCAAAGTATAAACTTCGGATTTCAATAAGCTCGTATTTTAACGTAAAAATCGCTTACCACATGGGACTGAATCGGGGTGTTGATGACCGGAGTTATTGTTATCTCGGTTCGAGCCTAAAGATAAAAAAATACAAAAATAAATGTTATCCCGCCTGAAGCGAAAAATAAAGCGGAAATATCGGATATTCAGTTGTTACGTAACTACACGAAAAAAAATAAGTAAAATACCTTGGAGGATGATAGGAGGTCGCTGATGGAAACCGGATTAGAGCCTTGATATGTCTGCAAAAGGTGCTGGGTTGCCGCGCTTTGCTGCGGCATCGACGCGGCTGTAGGTGCATTCCTTTCTCTTTCAGGTGCGGTGAGTAATCTAGCTAAAGTAGGTGAAAAAGTAGTAGGTCTTGGAGATTGTGATTTGGTGAGAATTCCGTGAAGCAACGAACCACTCTGCTGAGGTGGGGCATTTTGTGACGCTGGTGACGGTGCAACAGGATGAAGCGTCACGTCCGGATAATTTTGAGGTGTTTTTACCGGTTCACCTGTAACGATATCATATTTCAGCCGCTCGTACATTTTCCATTACGTCCGTTCGATAATCTGATAAGTACTCTAGAAGATTCAATATACCTTGTTGCTGGCTCAATTTGGCAAATTGTACGAGCACATCCTTGAAGCTCATGGAATTGTTAGGATCAACGGTGTTCGAGTTGCTTTTAGAAGAGTCTGTACTAGATGGCCTTGAGTCAACGCTGTGACCTGTTTCAACCATAGCTCCACCGGCTCCCAGGCCGACATTCACCGAATTTCTCAATCTTCGGCCCCTACAAATTGTTATATTTCGAATGAAGAAAAAACTCGTTCCACCCTGTCGTCTTCAAATAGATCATCTCCTCGGCTTACCTGCGCGGTACAGTTTCAGGATGTCTCAGTCTGTAATCCGCGATGATAGACCTAACGTCGACGATCGCTCCTTGACGCCCCTCGCCGATCTGTCTGTTCTCAGGGCTGAGCGCTTCCACTTGCTTCCGGCCATTTTCTCCGCTCTGTTTCGGCGGCGTTGTCTGACGGTGCGACGCGCGTTTCGTGGTCTTCTCTTTTTTGAATGCTGGCGAATCCTGAGAACTTTCTTCCGGCAGATCCTCCTTCGAGCCGAAGCTCAATTTTTCTTTGGATACAGGAGTAGTATTACCGCTGCTCTCCCATTCGGGGCCTAACGTTAGACTCGCCGGTGGCAATGTGTCCGCTAGCTGTCCATTGCCCTCCATGAATCCCATAACTTGCCTCCTTCTCTCGACTCTCAGGTACGCTTCCTCCTTTAATTTTCTCATACTCAAGATCTCGTTCCATTCCATTTCTTTGGCACGTGCTAGTTCATCCAGGGCCTACGGCAACAAATTAGAACGGAAATAATTAACTAACCGAAATATCTACCCGGGATGTTGTGATACTCTAATATTAGATCAGTCTGACACCCTTCACGTAGTAGTAGATTCAAGATATGTGACACTTCGCATTGAATACGTAAGATAAGGTTAATGTACCACTCGTGGCCACTTTTACAGTTTTCGTATCGTATAACAGTGCATAATTTGTGAAAAAAAGTAAATAATCATTGGTTTTCTTATCAGTCAACCGGTATTCACTATTTTTAAGAATGAACGTAGCCAGCGAAAATTAATATATTTTCGTCCGCTTCTCAATTTAGAAAAATATAATGGGACGTAAAAAGAAATGGGTAATGGTGACATACTACGTTTCATTTTGATGAAAGTAACGTTAGGATAGTTGATATTTCAAAGTAAATAATGTATTGGCTACAAGTAATTTATCGTTTCTGCACCCAAAATATCATATATTTGAGATGCATCATGTAACGAAGATACGAAGCTGAATTTAATTAAAGTTGATACATCGGAATTTATTTCAATAAACAGAGAATTTTGTGTTGCACTAGCTGGGATGTATTCGAAATATTTGTTTTTATCACTGAATAAATTCCGTCCAACAGAGTATTTAATTTTCAGTTACTTATGGTCGAATAAGTTGTGCTAGATTGCATGCGATGAGCAAATAAAATTATTTCAATATCTAATAATTAAAACGATATTCAATATATATTACGTTTTCGAATTCGAATTTTCATCAATTTCAATAATGTCAATCAAATTTTACGTAACTTCAAATTTCAAACAATGGATAGAAGCCTTCAAATTAACACTAAGCTTCTTTTTCCTAATTTGACACATTTATTATATATTTGACACATTTGTTCACATGGATACTTCAGTTTGGCAATAGTTTAGGGCTCTCGCGCGAAAATTTATGAATTCAGATTATATGTATTTATTTATTTTAAACAGCTCGTAATCGTGGAAAATTCTGAGATCTTTCACGTTAAAATAAGTAAATTTTCATTTCGAACACATCCTGCGAACATACGTATAATAGGCAATTAGCATCACAAGCGGATATTCAAATTGATGTCTATTTATCTTAATAAAAAGTAGACAATGCATGACGAATTGACAATCATTTTGCAATTTTTGAAACTAAATACATACATATATTCATATAGCTTATTTTTCGATAATATTTGAATTCAGCTGTAGTCGCCGGAGCCTCCTTAAATAATAATTAAAACTTCAGCGATGCGACGGAATGAATTTTGTTTGCTTTTTACTTCCGACGCAAGAATTTGGTGATTTGACCGGTGCATGGAAGGACTAATATTGATTCTAATACTGCACAATAAATACACGCAACCTCGTTACCGAGCGAACGATGTTTACCTGGACTTCGGCTCGAAGTTGATCAGCCCTTACAGCGAGTTCCTCCGCGGTAACTTTCTCACAGCCAACGAGGGATGAAATATATTGTTCCCTCTGCTCCAAACACAACTTTTTCGGGTTTGAATTCCCGTTCGACGACAATTGACCGTCCGTTGACTTTCGCTTCCTGTTGCCGCTCTCAGTTTCCGTTTTCGTGCAACGCGACGCAACGGCCTTCTGCTGCGTCGTCTCGGACGAGGACAGATTCTTGCCGGTGGCTTCTGACTCCGAGTCGCACAGGGGCTCTTTCTTTATGGACGAGGACCTTAAACAGTCAGCAGCGGTCGGAGCCGCGGCTGTCTCCTCTGGAAGCGCTGCACCGTTTTGCTGATTCTGCGGGACCTTCGGCGACGCTCTCGAAGATTCCTCTTCCCTCGTCTTCTCAGCCGAGTCCACCTTCTTCCCGTTTCCAGCCGCACCTTCCATTGCGTGCATCTTGTTTAAGCTGTAAACAAACATTTCCTTCCATGAACATGCATTCTCTTTTGCCTTCGGGATAGTTATGCAATTTGCATTTTATCATAGGATAGACATCGTTCGCGAAGAAAATAAATAAATTTCCTTTTACATTTTGGAAAACCAATATGAAGTAGAAAAATTCGTTTTATGGCTTCACCGTCGATTATTCGTAAACGTGCACGCGGTCATTAATTTCTTGTTTTAAGATATTTAAGGAATTTCATAAATTAAAAAATGTTCTTATGTTTGCATCATTTTAATTTAGAATTCTGTTATATGAGATTTATGACTGCAGGAAAGAAAGCCTAGTTGCCAACGCAATATATCGAATTAATTCAATTTAAAATAATGTGATGTGAAATAATTGAAAATTCGTTTTTGACTTTGACTACTTTCATAATTATTTCATATTCATAATTTTATATGAAATTTTCTAAAAACTCCTGAATAATGATACGTTTCATAGTCCAAGTTTGATCCAAAAATGATGGAAGACAAATGTTGTATCAGTCGAATGAATGGTTAGCCGGATCGGAGGCATCTCCGCTTTTCAACAATGACATTGATAAACCGATAAGGCTGCTTTGCAAAGTCCGGTGTGACCTTGCATAAAAAAATAGTTGTTACCCGAGTCCAAGGACACTCGATGGAAAACGCTCGGTGCACGCGTCTTGGTGCATTATCATTTCGACGATATCGTGTGTACGAATCTTTACGCGAGCAGACGTCCAAGGCGATTCTCATTTGCCGTTAGACGACTTGCATAAAGGATTTTTAATTAAAACGCATCGCGCGCACACGATCGGCGTTATATAACGCGAAAATAATCGCCGATATCAGGCGTATTTTCGAAAGAGGGTGAAAACACATTAAAAACTGTCGTTAATAACGATACGAGCAACGGGCCTAGTTGAAATTTGCATACGCCCTTAATAGCCGACAAGACAGATACAATCATGTATTTAAGATAGGAGGCGGGTGCACTTATCGTACGTCAAGTAATTCAATGTTTAATTCACGGTACTCGGAACGTGTAGTACTGTCATTACGTCGTGTACGCGCCAACATAACACGCGTAGTGTTGCACAAGCGAGCTGCTCATACTCCTTTTTCTCCGCATGGTAATTCGACTCGTAAGTGACGTCCGAATGTTACAACGTTCGCTGTATGGTTAATTATAATTACCGTCATGCATATTCGGATTAAAGTACAAGGTTACACGAGCAAGGGTACGCGGTTCTGCGAGGAAATGGGAATAGACGCGAGAGAAGTTTTATCATTGGATTTCACGCGGTGCAGCATCGTGCATGATCGTGGCCCCGATCGATATTCGGCCGCGGATGAACGCGTCAACGGCAGGGTGGGCTCCCACGACGAAGATGACCCACGGTGGTCTTCGTGCGTGCCCGTTTCTGCGTTTAACCCTCGGCAAGAGGCGCGATTGCACGCGCACTAGAATAGAAGGTGACCACACAGCGGGGTTAACGCCTTCTCATCGCCTCACATGCGCTTCGCCGCTTTCCTTCCAAAGGAGAAATTTGCTCCTTCGCGCTTTCCGTCATTCGCGGATTCGCGAAAACTCGCGAAACAAATTTCGCATGCTTCTCGCAGATTTTCTTAAATGGACGTTTCGTTTTATTTTTTTTTTAAATTCGTCGGAAAAAAATTAATTCGCGATCGATAGAGGAGTCGCGTATTTAATTTGGCGTGTTCACGGAAAGGTGTACCAGGGACCGTGAAAACTCGAATAATTTCAGAATACGTTTGTGACTCGTTTCCTACGAGTAAGTACATAGTACGCGATGTGCTCGCGCGGTCGCTCGCAAAAGAGGGGCAGAGTGGCTCACAGAGTGGGAAATTGCACGCGATAAAGAGAGACAGAGCGGTAGAGAGAGAGGACAAAAGAGGGGAAAAACGAAGTTCGTTGCACTCGCTCGCGTTCACTGCACTTTATAGACGCGGATATAGGTTCCGCGGTACCAATTCTGAAAACCCCTCGGTCTCTTCCTGGAACCTTACTAACTTTCGATTCGAATAAAAACGTTACGGCTGATTCTAATTCGTCTGATCGGGCCGTATGATGATTTCAAAGAAATCGTGGTGAACGGAAGTGATATTCAACGTACGATAAATACAGCAACTTATGATAAACTCTTTACTTCATTTTCTAAACTACAAATATACCGTGCATAACCATAGCACCACTGATACGGAGCATTGTGGTCGGAAATGCGTAAAACTTGGCCAAAATTCAAGCACGTTTGATTTTCGTGAAGTTTTATCGTACATCACGGAAATAATATTTGACGTACGATAAGTGCAACGATGCGCGATAAACTCTTTACTTCATTTTTTAGTCCAGAAATACACTGTGGTGCGTAATTGACATGGCGCATTTTGTATAGAAACGCGAAAAATTTAAATGAAATATGAGCACGTTTGATTTTGAAAATTTATATATTTGAGTTCTTCGGCATGCTGAATTCAAATCTGAAATTCAATTTACAAAAAAAAAATGGCGTATCCAAAATGACTGCTGAGCATGCGAATAAAGTGTTACATTGGGCGTACGAGTTAGAGTATATTAAAATCCCAGAGAACAATTTGTAGCCGTTTCTTGGTTCGAAAAACAGCATTCGTGCTAACAAGATAATGCTCCGCTGCATAAAAGTCGAACAACAATACAGTGATTTGAAACACTTGCCATTGATTTATTAAAGTGGTCAGCATGTTCTCCGGATCAGAACCCAATGAAAATCTATGAGGTATAATGGCGTGGCATATTTAAGCACGTGATCGATGATTTTGAAGGGTTTCACGATTAAAAGACGCTGTTACCGAATCGTGGTTTCAAATTAACGATGAAATTTTACGAAAACTAATCGAGAGTATGTCCAGCCGCAATTTCAGAGGAAAAAGGATTCAGTCATTATTGAAACTATCCATTATATTCGTTAAAATTATGAATTTAATCGCTTCGTTATCATCTAATATTGTTATTATGTTGTAATTTCATAATGATGCATCCCTACAACCCTCATGTTATAATTATATTTCATCTCAATTAAATGTGATATTCGTCGTTTCGCCATTATTGTAATACAGTTTTAGCCTTTTTCATATTATGCTATCTCTATCTCTTTCTTCCACACCTGAGAAAACTCCATAATATCGGTGATATAATTATACCGGTATTGTTATTATATTTCATTTTAATTACATGTAATATTCGCCGTTTCACCATTATTATAACGCAGTTTTAGCCTCTTCCATATTACGTTATTACTCTCGCCGAATTCTTCTCTCAAACCTAAAAAGTTCCAAAATATCGATAGTGCTATAGTTATGTTCCGCTATATTCGTACGGTTGGTATAACTTTATAGCGAGCTAATACGTATCTTTTTTCCCGAACGTAACAGGTGGTTCCGGAACGCAGTGGTATTCGAGCCAATAACCAAATCTATATAGTTTAACGATTCTGCGAAGTTCCACCACGGCACTATGCGTTCTATGTCGGCGTCTAACGCTCCGCTTGAAATTCATTAGAAAATAATAATGGGGTAGAACAAGGAGCCACTGAGTATTCGTGGCGCTGATTACAAACCGTATTTCACCGGAACACGGTACCTTTCACGCTTTCCTTAGCCGCGCGAAATCGTAATAGAGTTTGACCGTAGCGATAGCGAAAGCGTCAGAGAAAGCGAAACCGGCCGGTAAAACGATAAATGAAAAATCCTCTGGATTAACGGGTACACGTTGACACTAGAACTGCTGATCTCTTTTTTATAAAATTGTTTCTCCATTGAACATCAGTTATTTCTACTGGTACGTTTCTAGCATTAACGAAATGAAACCTCGTCGCCAAGAAACACGAAACGTAAACACCGGCAATGATAAGATCTTGCATTAGCTTCGATGTTAATGCAATGTAAAGAGCACATAAAATAATAGTACACACACGTTGTAACTCCCTTCTCGCTCGCACGGTTAATGCAAAGAATAACGATAGGATTAATATCGATCATGCGATCGAGGTCACGAGAATGTTATCAATGCCACGGATTCGAAGAGGTACTGAGAGGGAATTTTTCAAGTTGGTTTTCGTTAAAAAATTACCAGCATTTTTTTTTAGTTCTGCGATATGTATAGCGTCCCTCGAACCGATATGACAATCGCGATGAAACGCGAGCTGTAACAGGTTCCTATGTGTATCTCGGTCACGAGATAACAGCGACTTTCACAATCGTGATCTCGAAGGGACGAACAGTCATCGAAATGAATTAGACGAAAAGTGTCTAAACTGTTTTACTGTTCCGCTGTCGAAACGCGAAACACTTTCGACAATTTTTACAAGGAGTCCTCCCTTCTCAAGGACAAATTCCTATTTGTTCTTGTTAACGTCAACTGATGACAGGGTATTAACACGAGTTAAACATTTCTGCAGTACAGTTACAGCGTTTACGTGCATTCAAATTCAACGTAAATATTTGTTTACATATTCGCGAATTTAAAGGAGAATTTCACAAATTTTTTACTGGATCGAGAATTCTACCTTTACTGAGCTTTTGCTCGTTTTTGCTAATTCAATCGCTAAATTTTTTCCTGCAAAGTTGCTGTACCTACATAACTGCATATAACTGTATGGACTGTTCATTTTAAAAGTAACGTAAGTAATTTTATACATACTCAAATATAGGTATACATTTATTTGCGCGGCAATAAGCACAATAATTATAAAAATAGAGGCTAACCAAATTTACGAGTACTCAACCTCAATACTCAATTTAAATATCATTTAAATAGTACTATCGCATTTATAATTGTATGCCTCTAACGCAAGGAGAACGCCAACGAGGGAACTTACGTACGTTAGACGCGTAAATCGAGGAAAACTCGACCGTTGAATTGGCCAATAAAATAATTGCGTAGCGGCTAATGTCCTGATCTTAAATTTTCTCGAAGCGACAAATGATGTCTCGCATCATTTACAAAATAAATGCAAGATGTATAAAAGAATTTGGTAACCAGCTTAAAACGATTATAGCCACGCTCTATTCGTCCTAATTCACATAAATTACAACAAACTTCCGTGTACGAGGGATATTTCATTCATCTGGGAAACGATAAGAACGATGATTACAAAAATAGATTAACGAAACTCACGGGTACTCAACCTCAATACTCGATGTAAATGTCATTCAAACGGTACTATCGCATTTATAATTTCACGTCTCTAACGCGAGGCGAATTCCAACGAGGGAACTTACGTACGTTAGACGCGTAGATCGAGGAAAACTCGACTGTTACATCTTCTCGAAAAATATCCCCCGTGTTTTCCAGGCTGACTCGCAGGGGAACCGAGTGGCACCGGACGAGGAAAGATCGCCGACGAGAAACTGTTGCGGGCAGCGAACGCACGGGTCGCGTGTACCGTTTACACTTGCACTTTTCACCAGGCAGGCGGTGCGCGCCGGTCCTTTCTTTCTTCGATTCCTCGCGGAGACAGCCGGACGTAGCCGATCGAAGCCGATCGGCGGCGCGCGTCTTTCGCCCGAAACCGTTCTCCACTCTCGCTGTCGCAACGGACTCCCTTTCGACGGCCGGTAAAAACGGCAAAGGTCACGAAAGGTCGTTCGTCTATCGGGCAACGGGGAAAGAAAGCGCACCACGAGAAGTCGGGGCACGACGCGGCGGAAGAATCGGGAACGCGGTTACTCGCGGTCGTCAGCCGGCGACTAGAGCCGCGTTGGTCCTTCCTCGCGTCGCTTTCTCCGAACCGGGGCAGCCAGCCCTCCTCTCTCGAAGCGAACCACCGCCGCCGCCGCCACGTTCCGCGGACGAAAGTTCTCTGACTCGAAAATACGCGCACTCGCCGCGAACGGAACACCGGCCGGAGACTTTTCGCGCGTTTACGGTTAGCCGAAGGACGTCTAACCGACTATGAGCCGCGCGGCGAGTATCGCGAATACCGTAGGCCGCCGAGTACCGAGCAGCAGAAGTCGAAACGAGAGAGCGGAGCACGGATATACCGTGGCGAACAGAGAGAGACAGAGGGAGGGAGAGAGCGGAGTGCAGCAGCAGGTTGACCGGCTTTGGTGGGGTTGCCACAGTTAACGCGGTGGGCTTGAGGGGGGAGGTCCGGGGTAGCGGATAGAAGCGAGCGCGTGTGCGTCCGCGCCTAGATTGGGCTAGGTTAGGTTAAACGCTTGCCAGGGGACCTTGCAGCAGCGTCCTACTTCTTCTTCGCGAGCGAACGCGCGCCTCTCTCGTCCTCCGTCGGCTCCGTCTCCTCCTACTGCTGTCCCCTACTCTACCGATACCGATACATTTAGATTCTATCGACGAGTATTCGCAACCAGTCTATCGATACGCGCCGATATCGATATCATCCATAATTTCGATCGTCATTCGAACGATATCGAACAGCGATGCGTTAGGCTTCACGCTTAACCCTTTTGCTTCGAGCGCCGCTTATAAGCGGCGCTCGCATGATGACCTGTGGGTACCTGTCCGTACATTGGCAGTACTTCGACGGACCAGACTGCCGAAGCAAAAGGGTTAAATTTGGAAACAATATGACGCCGATTATTTCTAATCGTTCCTCATAAAGGCGTAACTTTATCAACGAATATCAATTGGTTCTAATGTGTAGACGAGCACGTGTATACGCATTTTTTCGCATTTTAAAATGCAGATAATTTTCACTTATTATTTCGTGAGCTTGATTCGATGATCGATCGAATTAAATTTGAACGCTCATTTTTGAAAGTAAATTGTGTATCGTGGAACGAAAGATGCAAGAAAGGACGCAATTCCTATTTTCTGATCCCTCAAGGGCTATAAAAACGAAGTCTAAGAGCCTTCCTGGATGTTGCCAGGTAAATCCAGGTTTATATTTCGTGGATATACCAACGACACACAGTACAAAGAAGATACGCTACTACGCGGGATACAGACGGCAGACCACGCAAAGTGCAGTCGTGTTCGCGAGTCGAAAGTCCAAGCGAGAGTGATTTTTTGAGAAAAAGCATTCGCGATGGAGCACGCTTGTTCCGGACCTGTAGCGAGGGAAAACGAAGAAAATCCTTCCACGAGGCCTAAAAGCGGCTAGTTACGGAAACGAAGCGCGTTAATCTCAAGGAGGCAGGTAATCGAACGCACATGGGCAAACACCGTTAACGCCTGTAAAAAAAGGATTAACGCAATAACGGCTATCAAGTTATATTTTCTTGAACGTCTCTGCCGAAGATTTAGGACCTTCTGCGAGGCAGATGCAGCGAAAGATGACGC
>SHCU01000007.1:457132-489201 GCA_004307685.1 Ceratina australensis
ATTTGGAAACAATATGACGCCGATTATTTCTAATCGTTCCTCATAAAGGCGTAACTTTATCAACGAATATCAATTGGTTCTAATGTGTAGACGAGCACGTGTATACGCATTTTTTCGCATTTTAAAATGCAGATAATTTTCACTTATTATTTCGTGAGCTTGATTCGATGATCGATCGAATTAAATTTGAACGCTCATTTTTGAAAGTAAATTGTGTATCGTGGAACGAAAGATGCAAGAAAGGACGCAATTCCTATTTTCTGATCCCTCAAGGGCTATAAAAACGAAGTCTAAGAGCCTTCCTGGATGTTGCCAGGTAAATCCAGGTTTATATTTCGTGGATATACCAACGACACACAGTACAAAGAAGATACGCTACTACGCGGGATACAGACGGCAGACCACGCAAAGTGCAGTCGTGTTCGCGAGTCGAAAGTCCAAGCGAGAGTGATTTTTTGAGAAAAAGCATTCGCGATGGAGCACGCTTGTTCCGGACCTGTAGCGAGGGAAAACGAAGAAAATCCTTCCACGAGGCCTAAAAGCGGCTAGTTACGGAAACGAAGCGCGTTAATCTCAAGGAGGCAGGTAATCGAACGCACATGGGCAAACACCGTTAACGCCTGTAAAAAAAGGATTAACGCAATAACGGCTATCAAGTTATATTTTCTTGAACGTCTCTGCCGAAGATTTAGGACCTTCTGCGAGGCAGATGCAGCGAAAGATGACGCATGCCACATTACTATCAACTACATGTATCGATAAAGCAAATTAAAAAATATCGATAGTACGTGTAAATCAGGGTACGCGGTAACCTACCACCTGCCGATCAAACTTGTTAACGCATCCCTCGAGTCTCCGGTTCCCCGAGTCATTCTCCGTATGGTACCATAGAACGAACGAAACAATTGCGTGGTACATTGATACAGGAAGATGGTACCGTTAGATCATAAGATTCGAAGAAAGTATTAGACAACTGTTTTCATTATGAAAATAATACTCTTTCACTTGTTGATACGTTAAAGACGAATTCTTTATACTTTATATCTTTCACTTTAAACTTATACGAGAATTCCTGAATGAAAGCAATAGACGTACGGAATAGAGTACTATCGAGCATGAGAGTCCCCAGAAAGAAGAAGGTAAAGAAGATTGGTATATCAGTACCAAGCGGGAGAATTTTTACACGAAGTTGCATTATTATTATTGACACGGTTATAAGAGAAACTTAATTCTTATTCTTGAAAAAACTTCTCTAGGTAAGAAGTAAAACTTCGACCTTCGTTCGTCGTCAGACTGTTCATCGGTTGATGAGAGCCTTGTGGCTGAGGAAGCCGTAGGTAGACAATTCGAGTTTACCCTACTTATTTTCTTCTTTTGCTACCACCTATATCGAACCCTCTGACAATTAACCGAAGAGCAGACCTCTGCGCGTTGAAACATTTTTTATTGTATCTCGTACTATGACCGAAACCAGCGTTTCTAGCGACGTTTATGAACGCTCGCCTGATCTAAACCGGCGAATTTCGCGTAAAGACCGACCAAGGCGGCACGAAATGCCGTCAGGGCGAGACGGCGAAGAAGGAAAAGACTAACTAAGCATGCCAGTGAGTCTCGCGCTATTATTATTGACATCGAACGGTTACGAGAGAACGTGCTCTCCCGTCCCGCTCGCGTTGCTCTCGACCTAATTCGCGGACGCTGACGATCGGTGGAGCGTTCTCGCCTGCCCGAGGTGTCCCTGAGCGGCAAGGACGTTCTCGAGCGCGTTGGTGAACCGAGCGCGCCGTAACGCGAAACGTTTTCTCGGAACCAAGCCGAATCTCTCTCTCGAGTCTCACCTTACCCTTACAAGGACATCGTTGTTACCCTTAAAAGAAGACCCATCGTCTTCGCCTCATGACTAATGAGCCGTTATTTTTAGACATCAGAAAGAACCGTGAAACTGAGAATAATTGCAAGTTTCGTTGAATACGAGTCGACGACTGTAGCGAGACTAGCCAAAACAAATAATAATCGATGATGGCCTCGACAAGTGCATTCTCTAGTTTTAATTTTCATGGTAAGCGCGGTGATTTATCGAAGAGGCCGGAGAGGGCCCAATACGAAAACGACGCGGCTCGAATTTCAGGAGATAGTCAGCGGGCAAGGTTGGTTGCATTTGCCAGAAACGAGCCGGTCGTCTTCGTCCCTGACCGCGAAGGCTTTTCTCGAACGTTGCTGCATCGGTTAGAGGTTGAATTCAGTTAAATCAGGTTTAAGCAGCAGGCCCGAGGCTTGTGCCGATAAGTAGCTGTCGTACGTTTCATTCAATTTTCACGATACTTTCCTTACGATCCAAGGCACAACAAACAACGCGAACAAAAACTTCGCCTTGTCGCGTGCACCGACCTTGTCTCGACATGTGATAAAATATTAGAAATAGAGACTAGGAAAAAAGTAACCGGTCGTCCATGGTACTGTTGATGTATTCCATAACATTATGTGTTCGGCAACATGGAATCAATGTTATGTACACATCTTACTTTCATTATGTACAGAAAATTCTGCTCGTACATGTAAGGACACGAACAATTTCGTTGCGAAAAACAAAAATCTCGCCTTGGAGAGAAATACATTACGTAATTATAACAAACGTGCGTTGTATATAATCGGGGCAAAGCGCAATGGCCTGCAGGCGTTATCCAATAACGAAATAAAGCGTCGTCACTTCCGTGCGATAACAAGGTGAACGTACTTGGTGTGCGCGGCTCTCGGAATGCCAAAATAGAACTGATCGACGAATTATTGAGAATTGAATGTGGAAAATGCGGTACCTAGACCTCGCGAGGCGAGAGGCGCGGTTGATGTCACAGGACAGCGGTAAAAATCGCTTCGTCCACCCGTTGGAATTCCCGAAACCAGTCACGTGCTCCCTCGGAGGACTACCGATGCAAATGGTTCTCCAGGCGAACCTCGCGCGCGCACGCTTCAAGGACGCGCGGAACCGATGCTGCTCCGACCGATGTATACCAGCCGCGAGACACGGTCTCTCTGCGCCTTTTTCCACGTAATATCACGCGGCGTTCTACGAGAAACTACGATATATCACGAGGTGGAATGACGAAAGGAGGACGGTCGATTCTCGGCCCGAGGTCGGCTGTAGGTCAAATCGCCGTCGCGGGGACGACCCTGGTCGATCGTACTTTTGCACCAAAGATGGTCGGATTCTCGTTCCTTCCAACCAACCGCAATTTCGCCGAATCCCGATGAGCCTTCTCTCTGACACGCCGTTTGCACCATTATCGAATCGATGAAAGTATAATTAGTAATAGAGTAGAACGTCAATAATGAAGTTTGGAGGAAGAACGTAAAATTCGTTGATAACTTACAAATATTATTCTTGCGAACCTAATAATAATAATAATGTAAGAGCTCACTGTCAGGATTTTACCGACGAGCCTTCCCTCTGACGTGCCACTTGCTCGCGTGATTATTGATTCAAATAAAATAGTAATTAATAATGTCTGGTGTCATAAGAAATTAGTGTTATGGTGTCATGAAAAATTTTTCAAATTAGTGCCTCCTGGAATCTAATGTATAGAAAAATCTGAAAACCTGGGTGAATGTACTACTATATGAGGAGAATATCTGAGCATGTTTTCAATCCGATCGGCAAACTTTTAATTTTTGCCAAATTTTGAAGGGGTACCCCTGTAAATTTTCACGATTTCTTTAAGTTGCTGCTGCTCGGGATCTAATGTATAGGAAAATGTGAAACCCTGGGTAAATGTTCTACTATATGAGGAGAACATATAAGCACATTTTCGATCCGATCTGAAGACTTTCAATTTTTGCCAATTTTTGAAGGGGTTCAAAATTTCGCTAAAATTGAAAGTTTGCCGATCGGATCGAAAATGTGCTCACATGTTCTCCTCATATAGTAGAACATTTACCCAGGGACTCAGACTTTTCTATACATTAGATCCCGAGAGAGAACAATTTAAAAAAATCGCAACACCTAATAATTAAAAAATGGTATCACGCTTGTCCTGTCAATGACGAACGTAGTAGCTGCGCCATACCATCCCTTAATTCTCTGTAGAGTAGAGCAGGCGATCATGGCCCTTACGGTAAGCGAGATAAGGCACACCTAGTACCCCCCAACGCTAAAGGAAAGTATCCTGAAGCGGTTCATAATATCATCGTAATTGTGGCCGAAATTATGCATAATTACATGTTTGTTTTCGGTGGACGCAGCCCGGGCTCACGTGATGGTCATGGAGAAATTTGCAATTTAAAAACTAGTCAATTAAACAAAATGGATATGCGAGATATGACACTGAGAAGGAGGAAATAGACGCGTGTCCTTGACGGTATCAGATTTGCGAATAGATTCGCGCAGAGCGGCAAATATACGTAACGTATAGATTGTTAAATGCGCGTGAGGTTGAAGGTAAAACGTAACACGCAGGAAAGACCTGTATTTACACGCATCTTTATTCCGGATCGTGACCCAAACGATAAAAACGATAACAACCGGATCGGTTCCTTAACTTCCAAACTGCGCGTTCTCCGAAACCGAAGTTTAAGTTACTTTCTGATACCTTTTACTTTTCGTCGGATAGTTTTGTCACGCTTAAAATTGTTTCAATGTAGCGAGGAGATTAAAAGAAAATGGCGAACGCGCGCAACAGATATGCAGTCCGCTTACGAAAACAAAAGTATCGTTATCAGACGATTACAATGTAAAAAAAGGAGATACAAAAAGGTCAAAATCATGAGGACGGAAATATATAGAGATAAAAATCTTATTTCATGAACTCTTAATTTTTAGTAACTTCCTATGAATTTCAAGTCGGCGGAACAGAATAAAATGAAACCAGCGGAACCTACGGTATAAGAGGAGCTACGAACGGAGGCAGATGTTGAAGAAGCATTATCTGCACGTGTGTCGCGGAAAGATAAAGATACAGAATTTCATTGGTCGGCCGAGAAACGTAGATCACGGCGCGCGTAAATAGGTAAGCGGAAAGACGTTCCTTCGTGTCAAAGAAGCGTTCTCCAACATGGGAATGTCAGTCCCGCTTACCTACACATCATTCCGACCGAGCTTACAATGTATGCGCTTCTATCTTACCCGCAGGAAGATAACGCAAATGTAATTACGAGATATAGAATTCTTGTTTGTTTTAGATACATTCGTTTCGGATCAAATTCCAGACTGTTCGCCTGTTTGCGATTATTTAAAAAATGATATACCAAAACGGGATTTTCGTACGATTCATTCGGTAATAGTTCCTAGAGACGAAACCGCTCCAGACATCGCGTACGTCATGTTCTCGTTCCATCAGTAATGGGCTCGCAAGTGAATCACGTTACCACAGAAAAATTAACGAGACCTTCCTAACTGTAATCATGTAATAGCTGTTTTGTGGACGTAAAAAATTATGTAACGACCTCCCGCTTATTACAAGCCGTTCGAATTTTAACGAAATTCGATAGAAACTCGTTGTTTTCCAAAACTTCGATCAGATTGTACTTCAGCTGTGTATTTTATTTATCAGTATCTCGCACTCCTTGAAAAGATTAAATATAACGACCTTGAAACTAAATATATGAAGAACATGCGAGGCATCGAGTTTCTTTTGTTCCTATTATTCTTTTACGAGCCAAGGAAAAACAGTGTGTAAGGAATTTCGGAAAATTTCACGAGTAAGAGAAAGACAGTCGCGTCTCTCGAGTATGCCTCTTGAGGGGAAAGCTACGCTAAACAAAGAGCCATAAAAAATGGTTCTGCAGGCCACGCTGGCGAGAGGGGGTCCTAGGACTAAGTGTAACCTAAGGGTCACTCTGCTTCGAGGCTTCGTACTTGCAAGTCGTGTCGCGACGTGTAAGAATAAACCAGTATCTTAGTGAATATTACAGAGTCTTTTTTTACGTCTTACGATTTTTTACGTTTTACGATTTCCGATCAGTACGCTACCAATAAAATTCGATAAATAAGCTTATACATTATATTTTTCCGAATCTTCTTACAAGTGATTTCGAATGATCCAAGATTACGGATCAATGCGCGTTGTTCCAGGGGTCCCGTTAAAGGTCTTCGTCGTTACCACCTTAATCAAACAACGTAATCGTACATGATTAACGTTGCAAGAGCCGTAAAATCTCGGTGGAAACTTTTTCAGAGGAGTTTAATACGATTATGTATTTTCTATTTGACTATACCAAACCTGCAACTGTTTATATTGTCTATATAATTCTTACTTTAAGAATATTATTCTTAGACTATAATTCTTACTTTTATCTATTTTTTATTGACTATCAAAACTATCACTTTTAAATACTGATAGTTACGCAAAATTAGAAAGATCTTTTATCGTCGAATCTATTTTTTCGCAAATGGAATCAACAAGTTGAAAAGTAATAACTTTTTCAATAGCCTCGCAAAATTTACAGAATTTTACACTTGGTTAGTGTAATACCTATTAATAATTCAAATTTCAATGTTTCATCATCCATACAACATCAATTCTTTGACATGTCATCGAATTTAACGAGAGCAAGAGGTCCATTTAAACGTGTCTGGAATTTCGTCGAGAAACTAAACTTGTCCACAGGACAATTAACAACGATGCGACGACACGATTAATAAAATGATCGAGCCGAGCGAAGAACCCGACAGATAAGGAGCAGGGGAGCCTTATCACGGAGGTTGTAACGTTTCAATAATACGATTAATAAACGATAGAACAAAGCTTAGAGAGCCCGACAGATAAGGACGAGGCTAGCCTTATCGTTTCCGGTACCAGCTCCGGCCTTGAGTCGTTTATCGAGAACGGCGGCTTGGACTCACCGTGGCGCAGGTTTCAGGCCGAGGGCAAGGAGCACGTCGATGCCCGCCATCTTTTGCTCCTGGTTCGCTTGATTAGTACTCTTGGCACGTTGATGTTGTTGTTGGTGCTGCTGCTGCCGCCTCTCCGTGGCCGGCTGATGATGCTGCTGCTTACTGCCGGCCAACCCGTTGTTGCCGGCCACTTTCTGCCCGGTCAGCATTTTAGCATGGGTGACCTTGAGCAGGGAGCGCTTCGCGTCCTCGACGAGCATTTTGGTGACCGGCTGCACGTTCACCGGCACACCGATCGTCGGCACGGCGCCGCGGCGTAGCCTGCTGCGCACGGGAAGGCCGAGCACAAGGTGCTCCATGTCCTTCTCGTACGAGCTGTCGGTGAAGTGGAGGGAACATATGCGCGCGGTTTGTATGTTGAACGGTATCTCGCCGTTCGAGAGGGGCATGCGACCGCACGCGCGCACCCATCGCGAGCGCACTTCCGGTATCTGGGGGAATCGATGGTAGCGGATACGGCAGCCACGGGTACGCCGGTGACTGTTGCGGCACGTAGCCACGGCGCACTGCGGCATCCTAACCTTTTTCCTCGCGGGCCTCCTCTCTCGGTGATATCGCACGCGCACGCACACGAGAACGAACGAAACGGCGATAACGTCCCTCTACGACATCCTCGGCGACACTGCCCGAGGGACGGTTTATCGTTGCCGGCGGCGATCCATCTCCTCGGTACCACTGTGTTTACGCGCGGAGCTTGCTCGTAACTGGCGAACCAACCCGTGCGCGTCCGGATGAGTAAGCGCGCGTTTCCTTAGCGATCCTTTGTTTCTACCGGTCGATGCTCGCGTCGCGGTCTCCGAATCGGAAATCAAATCTCCTCTTCCCTTCTCCTCTCGCCGAAGAAACACCACTCTGGAACGGCTGCGAGCTATGCGCACTTTGGCAGAGAACGCGTGACTAGAAACGTTTCAACGCTCGGGTACTCAAAACAGGCGCACGTGGGTGTACGGGCGGTCGCGCGTACCCCGACGAGTAAAATAAAACACCGATCACTCGGTACTTCCGATCGTTTTCTTCAACGGAACACGTGCGCGACCAACGAGATTTTCACGACTGGAAGACCTTTGCTCGCACGGCTATCGTGAGAACGAGACTGTCGCGCGACGGAAGCACTTTGGTATACTGTGGATGACCACGGGAGGTCGAAAGGGCATCGGTACCGCCCTGCGTGCGACGCCCTGCGAACTAGTGACGTAGAAGGGGACAGGAGAGACGGCGAGACGAGTGACAGCCGTAGGAGGGGGGCGACGGGTGAGGAGCGAGGAGCGAGGGGGGGTATGCACCGAAAAACGTTCTGCGCCCGGCAGACGCCGCTACTTTCTCGCGGCTGAAATTCAAAACGATCGCACGCGGTATAAATCGAGCGCGCGGTGGGGTGGCCCCGGTTGTAAATCAGAGGGAAGAGCAACAGCGGTGCCGGACGACGGTGTGTGTCCTCCCGGTGCGCGCGCGTGTCTTTCCCCCGCGACACGTGCCTCCTGGTGACGGGTCTGCGTCGCCGGCGGAAGGTGTCGCCCCGTGTAACCTTCCTCGTCCGCGACGATCGGCGTTCCGTCGAATTGGTGCGCGTTGCCCGTCAAGATGGCGACGGATGACGGTAGCGGTCGACGAGCGCGCACGAGAATCGCCGAACTTCCGCGCGACTCGTGGGCGATCACGAGAGGAGACAGGCACCGACAGGGCGGCTGCGTCCGTTGACGACCCACGGATCGTCGTCTGCCCTCGAGAAAGAGAGAACGGTCGCGTTCACCAAGCAAAAAAAATAAATACACAGAACGCGTGCACTCGCGATTACAATGAAAGAGGCGAACGTGCGCGTTTGGTCTCCCGCGTGACAGACAACGTGATAACTACTGCACGCGCGCTGCTTCTCCACCGGACTGGCCGATCGGGTCCGGCCGTGGAACAAGAGACAGCTAGTGGCAGCTGCGTGTGCCTCCTCGTGTCTGCGTGAAACCGGTGAACCAATGATCGTGCTCCGGTGCCGTAGCGGCAGGGATGACGAACCGTGGAGGGGGCAGGGTTGGAAAGGAAAAGAGACCAGGGAAAAGGAGGGAGGAGGTCACCGCTACCGGCTAGGGTCCTTCAGGGGTTCGCCACCCCTCGAACCACGCGACGGGTCCTCTCCTTGCCTGTGCTATCCGGTAGAACCGAGCCGCGTTTTCCTCTCGCGTCGCCTACCCCTTGAGTACGCGCGACCGACCCTTCTCCTTCGGGCACGTTGCGCGACCTGGTCCTCGTCGCAGGGGCGTTGGGTTACGCTTTTTCTCTTCGAACCGCTCTCGCTTTGTCGCCGGACTCGCGCGACGCGTATTCTACACGGGGCGTTAAGAGAGTCGTCGCGGACCATTATGCTTCTCCTCCGGCTCGAAACGTACGTTTTCTCTATTCTCGCGCGATGATATATGGAATCGCTATTTCGAATCTCGTTTCGGGACCACCATGGAAAATTGCATAACGTTTCGCTCCGTTACGAAAGGTTCCTTGGCGATACCTTCACGTCCTATAGAGGAGCGTCTCTAAAAATAGTCGAAACGGAGACGTTCGATTGCAATAAGGAGCACTGCTCGCCGAGCGAACCCATCGATCGAACTCTCCGAACGCGTAATCATTTTTTCTATGCTCGCTATATTTGTTTTTCGAAATCATTTCATTTACCGAGTAGATAATTCGAGGGATTTCGATTCTTCGGTTCTTTCGCTTCGTTCATTGTAATAATAATAAGATACATATTGGGGAACTGGGTGAAAATTGCGTAGATTCCAATAAACGGTGGAATCCAATAGGATTTAACGCCTTGGCGAACAAGGCGTAAGTCGACATTTCGTGACCGAATGAAACTAACGGGGAACAAAGAGTTTCGTCTCTTCTATGCATTAATCTCTTCTATGCTCTTCTATGCACGGAATTTAATTTCCCGTGACCGAACGCGATCAGAAGTTCAAAGTTTAGAAAACAATGTAAATTCTCTGCTGTTTGCTAAACTAATTCCACCCTCTTCTCGTGTCATTCGGAGTCATTACTTTAGAAATTACAATATTTTTACTTTACAGTATTGCAGGGTAAACGCGTGTGGCATGTAGCTCAATTAATTTTGGACCATATTTAGCGAGTACACCCAAAAATATGGTACCAAGAAGCGAACGCGAAAGAAGACGCCGGATGACAGATAAAGAAATGATGTTCAATATTTTTTACCCAGAAATCGAACGTACAAAAAATTCTGAGAACTTGACTAGGTGTACTATTATACGAGTAGAATATGCGTGAATATTTCCAGATCGGTCCATCGATTTCTTATATTAAAAATAAATTCATGAAAATGATATTTTACGACCATAGGATCAAACGTTTCTATTCGTGACCGTCGCAAACGCGCAAACGCAACATTCTTCGGTACACTCACGAAAGGGGGACCGAAATTTGTTGAGCCATTTGTACATACACCGAAAGCCATACCGAGTTTCAATCATATCTACAGAATTGCCTCACGTTTCAACTATAGCACGCTACTATTTCTACCCTATAGCTTCTCATGTTGTGTGCGAAGAGATCGTTTGAGCGAGACGGTTAAATCGCAACCGACGCTGCGCGACCAATAAGTACGACTAATTGCTCGAGCGAAGGAAATTCTACCTCCCAGCAAATCAACCGGATCGATCGTGATCCTTTCGATCTCGAGTTGGAACGAAAAGAGGAAACGCGGCCATGGTACTGAACGCGGAACCGAGTGGAAAGCGTTGCAGCAGATTCTGAGGCAGTTTCGGAGGTGTATTTGTACAAGAAGCTCGTGACGCGGGAGGGTCAGCCCCTTGCTGGAAGAAAAAAGAAACCTAGAAGGGGAGGAGATCTGGCATTGAGCGTGGAAATCACTGGGGATGTTGGCACACGACATCCCTCGCCTCTGCGATACCTTAAACGCTTCCAAGGCTTCGTTCCTCCAGAGATTGTTATTACTATTATTTTCATAATTCTGCTCTTTTTGCTGTGACCAGTATCTTTATCAAATAAAATAGTACTATCATAAATTCCTTATACCTCCTCTAGCCTATGGTAGTTATACCTCCTCTAGCCTAATCAGAATTGAAAATACCAATATGAAATTATTGCTACCATTATTTTTATACTTCTATCCTCTTTACTGTGACCATTTTTTGTATCAAACGAAACAACATTGTCATAAATTCTTTGTATCTACTCTCGCAGCTGGTAACAATAACGCGCAAAGTAGTTCAGAATCGAAAATATGTAATCGATGTCAAAGGAAGGTTACGACACGTGCAATAAATAGATATTCCGCGCGTTATTTCTACCGGAATACCGTTTTTTTCAGGAGCATGGATTAAAATCGGATATCGCTGCGATTGAAAATATCCTTCCTGGTTTCCAGAGATATATTCGAATTGCCGCAAGAAACTGGGACCTCCAGAAATATGTTAGATCATTCAACGATTTTACGAACTTATTAATGTTCCTTGAATGGTATTCCATTCAAGGAAATTGATTTAAAATTATTTGATAATACGAAACGTGTGTACTTGTACGTGAATTATTCTTAGAAAGTCCCACGCTTATCCGGCTCAAAATAAAACTCTGTAATCAAGTATGACGTTAAACCCCTCTATAGAATAATACGATTTAAAGAGAAAGTATAAAAAACATGCAGATTCATCAACGAAATTAAAATAATAATTAAGTAATTAGGCGAATAGAAATAAGGGACACAGTTCTGTGCTCCATTTGAGATCTTTAATAAATCGGTCAACCCAAATATGTAGCCAGGTTCGGAGACGCTTTTAATTGCAAACGAAATCTAGATTTCCACGATGTCGCTTATCTGTGATAAGAAACTGGCCCGAGGAGAATTCTCGAGAGGACAAATGACAAATCTGAACAGTGCTCGGTTCGTCATCTTCGTTTGACAATGACGTGCTCGATGTATCGATAGAATCATTCCGCTGTTACATACATTTTTACCAACTTACCGCATAAATTCTTAACAACCGTAATAACTGTCCGTTAATGTAACGTACTGTCTGTGAACTGTAAATACTGTGTGTTACCAGGATTCTCCTGGAACCGGGAAACATTTTGGATTTTTCTAAAATCTAGGAAAAGTCTAATTACTCGGTGTTATCTTTAGCGCGGCGTAAAAATAATCCTCGGTATCGTCACCAATAACAGAAGGCCTTCGTGAAGGCGCGGTTGTAGATGCTCTAGTTCCAAGGCGAACGTTCTCTCGCAACGCAACAGCTTCCTATCGATTCTCAGCGAGGATCTTTCCCCTTTTGCGATATCGTATAACGCGACGCACCACGGTACGCGGTAGAGGTATGTCTCTCCTACGCGTTACCGCTCTCTCTCCCCCACGTCGCCGAGCCTCGATGATTTTCTCGGAACGCTTCTGCGGAAATCGACGACGACGACGACGTCCTGGTACCAGAGGCGTCTGTTCGAACAGAAACCAGCAGCTCGGTGGTTCTCTCGACAGTTTTTGTCTCGATAGCGCGTGGTACCGAATAGAAGCCATCGAAGAGAGAAGAAGCGACAGGCACGAAAGCCCCGAGCAGACCTCAGACTCGGAGCGTGGTTCACGCGGCCTCTCAAATAAGGACAGACCGATTTCCGGTGGTCTCGTTCCCCCTCCGAGCCACCGTGGCAACCTGACCCCTCCACGAACCGATCGAGGGTAGTCTCTCTCTCTCCGTCTCTCTCCCTCTCGGGAGATCCTCTTTCTTGGTCCAACGGTACAACGGAGAGAAAGAGTCTCTCCTGTTGTCTCTTTCTCGCATCCGACGATACACAAACGTTCGTCTCTCTCGCTCGGTCGCGGCTACTAGAGCACGTTTCGCTTCTTTCCTCGTCGGTCGGCTAGAACGGTCGTTATTCCCTTCTCTATCTCGGGTATCGGTGCCGGGTAACTCTATCTCGGTCCCTGCCCGTCCTTGTCTCGAACAGGCTGTGTGCGGCCGCACAGCTGACACAGGAGGGAAATAAGCCGAGGCGTCTCCGGGGCCACCAGACACGACCGCCTGGAGAACGACCAAGAAGGATGCGCAGCTGCGACTCTCTTTTCGCCGTTTTACACGGGCAGGTCGAAAAATCGTGGGACGAACAAGGGAACCTGGTCTCTCGGCTGCCCACACCGAGTCACGTGATTTCACCGATTTTTAGACCGCCGAGTTATCTGCCAGGGACGGAAATATTTCGTGATAGTCGCTCTTGTAACTTCGCCGCATGTTCCGCTTTTCTGTTTCACCGCTCTTCAAACTGATTTCTACTAGCTTCCTAAATACGTCTCGCGGAAGATGAGACCGTGTTCCAATCTTTTATTTATCCTAAAGCTATTTTTATACTATAACTATTTTATTATATTTCGTGAAAATCTATAAAATAAAATCTCATCTAAACCAAGGTAAAACGCACCAGCTTCATCTGACAGTGAATGCGTAAATTAAAAATTTCTTGCGGTTGAAATGTCGATGACTTGAATTTCGCGTTAACATTAATTTGATTCGAAATAACGAGGGAGTGAAAGTGACAGAGAAAACGATTTCCGTCGATCCGAGCTGAAATCGTGTACGTATACATTTTGCTGTCTCGAAGGTGGCAATTGCACGGGCACGAGAATATATTGTCGCGACGAGCCATAATCGGAACTTGATGTGCCTCGGTGGAAACCTATCTTCGCACATGGGTTTGCCAACATGAACACCGGGAGCATGCGTACTCTGGGATGTGGACGTGCTCGCTCACTATACGTGGAAGATCGAAAAGGTTTCTGCCGGAGGGCTGTGAGATGGTACCGTCCTTTTTTCCTAATTATTTACTATCACATTAATTTAATGCACGGTTCAATTCAATTCCATTCAGGAATAAATGAAAGTGAAGAAATTTTCACACAACGTCGCAGTCAAAAATTAATAATAATAATAATAATAATCATAACGAATGATTTGTAAGAATTTTCTTTCCTTACATATGTATGATTATCATTTTATCTATACATCGCTATATCTTATTTCTTCAAATATTTATCATTTTAAACATTCTATTCCAAAGATAAATCATATTATGAGCCGAGATTCGAAACACCGAAATCCTTCGAGAAATCGAATTTTTCTGGGCTTATTGTACCTGAGGAATAACTCGTCGAAGGAGGCGAAACAGCCATTGCTTGACGATCGACGACGCATGCGGGCGGAGGAAGTTCATACACGAATGAAGTCCGTGACTCATTGGTTAAAGCATTTGCACGCAAGAAAATATATCTGGCGTTACCATAGAAAAAGCATGACGTCATGATCAGCCGGTGCGTCTTCCAGGCTATCTTCGATGAAGACAAGTTCGCCGCGTCCGGAAGGAGAAGAATTCGTATCCCCTCGAACGGAACGGTCGGCCTCCAATTCCCACGTACGTGTGGTTTCAATGCTTTTTATCCCTTTCTCTACGGACGGGCTTTCACGTGCTCTTTCCCTGCTACGCTCTACGTTATGATTTATTCGCTAAAAATACATCGATTTTTTTTCAATCACCTCGTCAAAGCGTTGCAAATGTATCGCGCGAGTGAGAAAAAAGAACGGCGATGTTTAAATGAAATTGGCACCGGTGGCCTGAGCGGTTCTCCAAACGGCTGAGGCGCCGTGTCGAGTCCGAAGGCTAGAGAACCCACGATGAAAGAAACCAACATGGTACGCGTTATTTAACGGCGCCGCGATGGGGGAAGGTGGGTTCGATCCGGTTCACCTGGGTTCTTCACGAGATTTCCTAACGTCTCCGGGTTGCGGCTCTCTCGGTTTCCCGACCACTTCGGCTGCTTATTACTTCGGCCTAAGGGACGGTATCTTTGGTGCACGTTTGCCGCGTTCTAGGTGGTTCACCCCTCTCTCTTAAGGGGCAACCACCCTGCTCACGTGGCCTCTCCCCGTCTTCGTCTCGCATTAACGCCGGCCGACTGTGAGACCGAACCCGCGAGGGGAGAGAAGGGGAGACACCCTTCATCCTTGAGGCGGGGTCCCGGCCACCCCGCTGCTAGGTTCGCTAGGATCAATACCCGCCATCCGAACCGAAGTCCAAGCCACCCTCTCTTTGCCTGCTCTGCTTCCCGGTCCCGGTACCTGTGTGCCTGACTACCAAAACCTGCCGGCTCCGTCTGGCCAAGTCTCCGGAGAATTCGAGCGGCTTCCCAAATCCGTCGGCAATGGAGATGCCTCGGCGAATCGCTGCGCGCTCGTGGCCGAACCGTTCCCGTGAACCGCCACGGTTGCGTTCGCTGCGGCAACGCGACAGCATCCGGCGAGTATGAACGCGAGTATGATCGATCATCGAGACGCGATACAGGCGTGGAGGAAGCTCGAGACACGCGAGTGGTCGGATCTCTTTCGGCGATGGGAGAACGACCAGACCCCGTCGCGTGAAACTCCGTTCAGATACCGCGTGACGAATCGTTGAAATCTTCCGAATTCACCGGACCAGAATTTTGTATCGTGCGATACAGAATTTATTTTTATCTCTGCGATAGTAACCGAGCTGTCTAGGAATAGCTTCCATATTTTTTGAAAGAAACGATTCGCATCAAAGTTTTATGTGTCTCGTATTCATTGTTCCGTGTACATTCGAGCCTTTATCAATCTCGAAAACGAGCAAGTTTTATTATCTGACGTATTTCAAGACTCTGGGCATACCGTGAAGCGCAAGATTCTCGGCGCACTCCAATGATTAATTTAATTTAATTACCGATATTAGTTTGAGTTCTTAATCGACTAATTATTCCATATTTCTGTCATGAAATTCTTTCGCCCTTTTACATTGGTGTTATTGCCATTATTCTTTGCTTCTTATTTGGCCGTTTTAGCCTTTCTAAACTATTGATGTATAAATATATCTTCAACATACAAGAAATGCGTTCTTGTGAAATAAATAAAAAATCCTCTCTCTCTCTCTTTCTCGATTTTATGAAAATAACGAGCGGCTGGTAAAATTGAATATTTTTAGGAATCAAAGTTAAGAACAAAATTTGAATGGTGCCTATGTAGCCTTGTATGAGTACGTATAAAGTGATGGTTGTTAATGCCTAATTTATGAATATCAATGAGTTCGTCTCGTCTTAAAGCTATATCTACGAAGGCATTTTTCAGTGCCCAAAATTACTATTTCAGATAATTTTCCGAGGTACGACAAAATTTTAAAAGCCTACTATCAGTACGATATTCGATCCACGATATAACACACAACTTGAAGAAACGTATCGGTTAAATATTGATATTTCGTTGAAAATTGACTAGCATGGGTCGCGACCATGGAAACACCTTGTGCAGAGAACAAAAAGTGAACAGCAGATGTATCGATGTGTGACCGTGTGGTTAGTAATGTATAAAGTATGACCATACGATCGGTTGTACGAAGTTATGTTTAATTCATCTTTTCTTTATCCCCGTTACACCGGGTACAAAGCCGATGTTTTCATCGCGCCGGAGAATCGCTTTCAAAGCTGGAGAACCGTGCACCAAAATGTTGCTTCGCACATTATTACGACTTTCGTTACTTCGAGCGAATTAAGCAGTGAAATCTTAAACGTGTAAACAAAGAACTTCTTTCGGTATACATCGAGATTATCGATGGAAATCTTTTGTATTCTAGTTTACAATTTATTTTTTTATTACCTCACAATGCAATTTATTTAACGCTAAAATTGTCGATCACCGATTTTTTTTATACACACTTCTCAGTGAGTATGACTGATTCGATAGCTCCAAACGGAGAACCACTGAACTATTGTACGCGTAATTTTGTATTCGTGTTCCCCGAGTATGGTCGCCGTTATCATTGAATCGAACAATTTTCATCCTCTATTACAGAAAGAAATGCGAGATGAGTTTTCCAAACAAAACGCAATTTGTAGAGGCGTAACACCGAAACGTAGAAAAAGAGGAAATCGGAAACATTCCTCGGATAGAACAAGATCTCCTTTCACCACCTTAAGCGCTGCGAGGTAGAAAGAAAATGTCTATCCGATTGCAACATTGAAAACAGAAATCTCGATTCGAAAGGGAAAAGCGTGGATGTAAAATTCCTCGCATCGAAATCGCTCGAGCCCTCGTTCCCTCTCGCGATCGTTCATCCTCGGCGACGTTACCATTCGCGGGCAAACGATTCTCCCAACCGAATACACGTGTATACGTTTAATTAAAAAGAAAGGATTAATCGGTGTCAGTTGGATTAATTCCCGTCGGTGATCACGAGGCCGTCGTACGGAAACCAGCGAAGAAACTCTTTTTTTCCCAACCTCCGAAGCGAACGGGTTGAAAAGAAGATGCATCGGTTCGCAGGATGGAACTCGTACCGCGCGTTGGGAACCTGGCCTTCCCTCCTCTCGTTATGCTACAAAACGCGCCGCTGCGAGAGGGGTCAGAAGCCCGCTCGGAGGGCGGAATTGCGAGGGGGACTTCCAGGAGGGGGATGACCGTGCCGCCGCGATGAGACGTACATACAGGGACTGGAAGGCACGCCCGAGGGTGGTATTGCGCGATGGTAACGGATGGTAACCGACCGGGCTTGGATCACCGAATGACGTCATTGCCGCGTTACCAGGATACCAAAGATCAAAGACCAACGGTAACGTCACGTTGCCCGCTCGCACCGTTCGAAAGCTACCTACGAAGATGACAATAGATTTCCCCCCTCTCTTCCTCCTCTTCTGACGCGATTACGAATTTTTCCTCTGCCCCGCGACGACTCGGTTTCAACCGTTGTGTTTATGATAATGATACCCCGGTTTTTCGTTCCCGATCTATATCTCGTTGACCGTGCGTCGACAACAGGCCGAGGTGACTCGCGAGGAGGATAATCTCCGAGACCGCGCTGATATTTTATTTATGCCCGTCACCGGATAGATAGATACTCGGAGCGAAGGATGCGCGGGGAACAGCATCTATGATAATTATTCGAGGGTTTCGTGTACTACTCCTTACTGCTGGCTGCCCGTTTTCAACCTCTGACCCCGAGACGTTCCTTTTGGACGCAAACGTGCTCCAGTGATTTACTTTTTCGGCTAGGACGCGTTGGTATCTCGTGTAAACTGTATCGACTACATCTGATTCCGTTGTTTTGTACAGACGCGTCAATTATTTTCGGATCTGCCATGGTGATTGTCTAATAACAATGTCGTAAATGACCCATCCTCTACACATAAATACTTTTACATTTCAACTGATATTCGGTTAAAACCAGTTTTGAATTTCGGGAAGTTAATATTATTAGATTTTACTCTCGCTAAATCGATTCGTTTCGTTTAGGTTTTTATTTTCTCCATTCTCTAATGCCTGATTTATTGTTAGATAGTTTTCATGTTTCTTTAAAATTAACTTTCTCAAGTTTAAAAGCGATTTCGGCCGGGTACAAGTTAAAATGTAAACGTCATTTAGAAACAAAAATAACGTTTTAGAAAAGAATGTTTCGAACTAAAGATGCATATTTTTTGGCATATAATCCGAATCCAAAATATACATCTTCCATTTAAAAAATGGACTTCTGATAATAAAGCCCATCATTTCATGAACCCATCATCATTCACTGGAGCAGGCCAGATAAAAGATTTAATTTTTCAGATTGTGGAAGCGGCCTACAGGTAGTTTAAAACAGAATTTCAGCTTTACTTGCGACGGATTCAATATTCAGTTAATGTGAGAATATACTCTTGGGACGATAGTTTCGAAATTCATTAGTTAACGGTTTATTTATAGGACACCAGAAGAATATTGTCGAGCATAGGAAAGAGCACGGGATTAGAGATCCTTCCGAACTGACCGCTGGGACCGTCTTATCCCTTCAAGACAAAGCATTTCCTTGGTCCCAGGTATCAGGCCTTCAAGGCCGCACGGGAAACAAGCCTAATACAGTGAATTCTCGATCCGAAGAGCTAGGAAATTCCAGGTAGGTGAGCTCTCGCTATGGAGGCACCTCGACTTCAGCTATTAGAGTATACGCGTAAACGAAAAGGAGATCCACAGTTAAGCGTTGACTACCCTCGACCATTAAACTGGTGGTACCATCAGGCACGCTTAAAGAATCGAACCAACGCGTAATGTACAGCCTGAGAGAAAATATTCTCGAGGAGAAATATTCTTATAGATCGCATTTTCAATCAATTAATTTGTATACTAAATACATAATAAGATTTTGTTCGTAATTCTATATTCGTTAATTCTATTTTCCGAAAGCTTAATTACGGAGGTTGTCCCAGAGCGTCAGAAATTATCTGGTAGCATCATCTACGAGCGATACCCTACAGCGAACAAATAAAGAAAATGTAGCCCTCAGATGACGCAGAGGTTCCCATTCTGAGTTTACGCGCGCGTCTAACCGTACTAGCCCTTGCATTCGAAACAGCAGCGGAGAGATCGTCCAGCTAGCAATCTAAAGAAAAACAACTTCGCCCCTGTGACTGCACAAAGAAACGTTGCACCGGGACGTCGCCGAGAGCAAAGAGGGACGAAGGTTTTGTCTGGCTCCTCTCGCCTCCAAAAAACCGCGCGTTCCGAGTCGCTGCGACCGAGAGAGTCGCCTGTACGGTCACCAAAAATATCCACGAAGGATACGCAATACCCGTGAGCGTGCGGCGACACGGGACCGGAGAGGGTGTGTACGCGCGTAGCGATGGCCTCAACGCCGGTTCGAATCGTCCTACAAATTTCGAGGCTCGATTCCCGGAATTAATTTCATCGCGTTTCGCCCAAGCGTTCGATGAATCGAGGATTCCGCGTATTCAGAATTTGTTTGGGATCGAAGAAGAGAACATTGATTCATCCGATAACTTTCCAGTAAAGTTCGAACGTTCAGAGTACCGGGCGACTTGAAATTTTCGTACGACGCTCGAACGGTGTTACGCGTTGGGGTACGCAGAGGAGTACGTAGCGTGCATGTACACACAGATACGATATACAGATAAGTGGAAGTGCGTATGCGCGTGCATGTCGACGCAGTCGCAAGGATCATCGGAGCCGAGCGCCGACATCTGGCCGCGCGCGGTCCTTCGCCCGAGGGACCGAGGGACAAAGAAGACCTTCCCCTTTTCTTAGGGGGGCCTTGGCTTGGATTATATCGTTCCCTCTCATTCCTGCCGACGCGTTCACGGACGCGTCCACGCGGTGGTATTAGTATCCGGTACCGGGGTATCCCGGAGTGGAGTTGGTTGCTCCACGCTGCCGGTCTGCAGGCACACGTAACGACCCCACCGGTACCGTTTCTATGGTACCGTTCGCAGGGATTAACGCCCCTCCCGCTCTTGCAGACCGCTCCACTTTCATCCGGGCTGCGGGGTGAAACCAGCCTTGGCCTGGGACCAGACCAACTTTATATCGTGTGCGTTGTTTATGCCTCGGAAGATCCTACCTCGTGCGAGTTAATCGATCAACCCTTAATTGTCTTATCAATTTCATTCTTCCCTCAGAAAGTTTCACGTTGTATCGCGTCCGCTTTGGGATCGTACGACTGACAGATAATTGTTAGCATCGAGAAACAATGAATGATACTTAGGTATAGAATAGATGGTTCATCTATTCTTTCTGAAGGTTCTTCAGAAAGTTTCATGTTATACGACGTACCCTTTAGGATCGTACGAACGATAGAAAATTGTTATGATTATATTGTTATATTGTATATAATTGATGAACCTTCGGCAAGTTTCATGTTATACGACATACCATTAGGATCGTACGAAGACGGACGTTTCGAGAGATATGGCTATCTCTCTCTTGCTGGCTGTATTTTCCTTTTCTTACACTCGAGAGATCTCGGAGTTGCAAACAATGTAAGACGAACAGGGCAGTTTCCTCGCGACTGATCATTCGATTCCGCTTTGCAGTATGATACAGAATTCACTGGCAACGACTTTCGTTAGTTAAAAATCTGTCCTTTTCAAAGCCAGTGAATTGGCATTCGACCAGGATAGTTAATTGAACAAAAATTAGCCCTATTCAGGGCAAAGAATCGACGTAAAACGATGATCTTCGGTTACAAATAGCGTAGTAAAAGTTTAAAGCCATAACGTGCAAAGCGCAAAATGACAGTGAGGTTGCGCGTAAAAAATATTTTTCATTTCACGAAAGTTTGTGCGTGACGATCTGACAGTGATTTCGTAGTGAAGGCACAGGTCGTTGACCTGTTCCGAATATCAGTTGTTGTGGCCCGTGCGTTCCAGCTTCAAGTACATACTTCGAATAAGTTTTTAACAAGTATTTGACATTTTGACAAGTATTTTGAGTAAGTTCTCAAGGTTCTTTTTTCGTTTGTACTGTATTTTTATAAGCCAATTCTTAAATATTCACCTTCATAGGTAGTAAATCTAGGAACTCTTATACCTTTCCAATAAAGCATTTCCAGATATAAATTTATATGACCTTTTTTCATCTATGTGACCTGATATATGTATATAAAAATATAGAGAATCTCTCTTTAGCGGAGTATAGAATCTTACGTGCAAGCAGATGCGACTTTCTAGCTGTTTGGGGAAGCTAGTAGAAAGTTTCTGACCATGGCTTAAAATAAACTTGCTCTAAAAGGCTGAAAATCTTTCCATCTAGGTACTTTCCATGCATTTAGGATAGATCGATTTTTATCCTACACTCGTGTCAGCGTTCCGCGTAAAGAAGACGGTAAATTGCTCTGCTACCCTTGCCAAGGAGTTATCGATAGTGCTACGCTATAGAAGCAGAAACTAGAAGTAATAACGCGAAAGATTATGAATAGTGTTCTGACCTTCGTATTAATCTCGTTCGATCTTTATGTAACTATAATACTGCGAACGTTCGCGTCGAGCAATTTCATTTTCATCTTTTCTACGAATTTCTCTGTTGAGGCACGAGTACCACGAATAAATACGTTGAACAGAGAAACCGAATATATTAAGAATGACTTCATTGATAAAATCCAGGATTTAGATTTTTTAGGATTTGATCTAACGAGTATAAATTTACAATATACGAAATAGAAATTGTATGAATCAAATCAAATATTAAATATCTGAATAGTGAACGCGTGAATACAAACTTCCGGTTATTTCTGGCTCGGCCAGAGCCACGCTCTTTCACTGATGTTCGAAATCATGCTAGAGCTTATCAGCGTCGAGCAGTGTTCGAAAAGGCACACGTGAATCATTTCGTACACGTGGTTGAATTACACGCATCATTTGAAAACGGGGTTCGGTTGATAAGCGAAACGCGAAGAGAGAAAGAGAGAAGGACGATTCATGCTCGACCGCGAGATTTCCGAGTAACCAATCAATTCGAGGAAGTACAATTCTGAGCGGTAAGGGGTTAACGACCAAACTCGATTGTCGCTCTTTTCGCATGTTTCCTGTTGCAACGATACCAAGGCGTGCACGGAGCGCTACGAAGCTACGCGCGTAGAACGTAAGGAAGAACAGACACCCTGATGAAATCGAAAGCAAAATAACGAGGGAGTCTCTTCTACGTGAAGTACGTAAACCGGAGGAAAAGGAGACGACAGTAAAAATAGTCATCTTGTTATCGACACTACTAGCGTTGCTTATCGTACTACGGTCAATATTTCTCCCCCCGTTTTTTCCTTCCTCTCTGCCGCTTCCCTGATTCCGCGCTGTTAACGCGCGTTTGCGCGCGCGTCAGTGTTCCCCTTATCCCGACTTTATCAGCCGATAACGTCAATCTTGGATGGCATCGGCAATTACGGCGAAAAAAGGAAATCGAGCGAATTTTCACACTGGGAAATGGTTGCGGCGAAAAATTAGTATTTCTTCATTATTTTTATCATAAATAGTTGCTCCCTGCCAGTTTAGAAATCAAAATTGCTTCTACCGTAGATTTTAATTAAATCTTATAACGGCAGACTCAAGTTTCCTCTTTTCAAAGAAGTAATTGACGATTCAACGATCTCATTGTTAAAACGCGGACTTTCGTACAGAGTAAAAAGTTCATGGTATCAGGTAGAAAAATGTGCTTTTAACAGAAATCTATTTTATCATACGAACATTGTACGTAATAGGCGATCATTTCAATATTTTGTGTATTTTTTAACACGGGAAACATTCTCTATATCTACGATGTAGGTTTTCTATAAATGTATAAAATCCTTTGTCTACCTATTACGCACATTCGGACGAAAAATGTATCCTTGTATAATTCGTATACTCGCGAATTCGCTTACGTCCAAGCGAGCAACTACGTTCTCAAAATTGGCGAACGTGATCAAGGATAACTGCAACCTCTTTACGCGCGGTGTCTCAATTCCTTGTCGCGACCTTTCGAGATGTAGACATACAAGCGTATCTACATTTCTTCAGCGAGAAATAGAACGCTGATCGTGAGAAACAACTTTATGTCGTATTTCGAACGTTATCAAGAATAACAGTCAAAGCTAGTCTCTAATATACGTTACGAAGCTATGTAAGAATAGTAGTTTGGGAAAATTTGTTTATCAGTATGACGAAAACGTAAGTGGATAACAATTAACGTGAACATCATTTCTTGTGAGCAAGTAGTACGTCTTTCAGTACTCTCAAAATGTTAATCGGTGAAGTTGCAGTAATATATAAAACCATGATCATATTTTACTGGATAGAATATTCTAAGCATGGAATTCTAATAATTCTGATGTCAATGTCAATTTAGTATACTTCAGATCCTAGGATTATATATATATCCTAGATCCTCAGATCAATCCTGAGGAATATCTTATATTACGTACAAAAGATTCTATCCGAAACATATGAACATGGTATTGAAAATATTGGAATTGGACTCACCATTTGATGCTCCGCTTTATGATGTTGCTAATGACCCTCTGTGACTTCCTAGTAGGTAGGACAAGAACGTCATTGCTCCTCTTCTTCCTGGTTCTTTTCTCCCTGGTGTTTTTAGTTGCTTGTTGAACATTATTCACGGAAGCTTCTTCCTCATCTGCGACCAAATCTTCAGCCTTGGCAGAATTTTGAACCCATTCCGCTATGTGGTCCTGAACCTTTTGATTATTCGACAATGCAGATTCTGCTTGGAGCTCTTCTTCGTTGATAAGCTCGCTAACAGTGGTCGGTGGGCCAACAATTCCAACTTCCGTATGCTCGATAATCTCTACAGAATGTTTAGTCTCAGAATTCGCTTCGGACGATACCGTTTCACTTTGTGCACGAACACTCGCTTCGCTGTCTGCATTTTCCTTCTTTCCTTCCCTTTTCAATCGTTCCATCGATGCTTTTTTCAGTTCTTTACCGTCTGTCTCATCTTCCTTACTTTTAGACAATTGTTGAATCTCCGCAGAACTTAAATTCTCGTGCACCACCTTCAATATCTCGTTTAAAGTCTTCTCTTCTTCTAATATATTTTTAACATCTTTAATGTCTAAATCTGAGCTACCCATATTTTTACTAGACTTCTCATCGTCGTCCGCTTCGTTTAATTTTGCATTTATTTTTGCGTCTTCCTTACGAGTCTTTTCGCTCGCGGAAGTTTTAGTTGTATTTGAGCCTTCGGTATTTGCTAACGATTGATCCCCTTTTACTTCAACAGCACCAGCTAGTTCCACATTTTCTTCATTAGCATCGTTCGTCTTCATGCTCTGCGATTCGACATTTTCTGCCTTTTTAATAGATGCGATAGAATCATTCAAAATTTCTTTCTCATCCACCATTTTTATCGAATCCATGTTCTCAACTTTAGTCTCTGCCATTTCTGTATTTATTTACTCTACAGATTCATTTAAGAACATGTGATTTGAGTAATTTCTGAGGTATATCAAATTCACTGGTAGCATGTTTCCATGTAAGCATATTGTATTTACAAATTCAGCTATGTTATCAATAAGTTATTTATTCCGCTGCCTATTTCATTGTAGTCCTGTAAAAAATAAAATGTATTAAAATTACGATAGTAAGATCAACTAAATAATTGTTATATCTATTGATTGGTAGTCGGTAAAAGCGTCAACGCAAAAGTATTTGGAGGTTAGAATTACATTGCGTTATATGCCAGATTCGATTAGAATACAATAAAAAATTATTCAATCATCATTCTGTTCGTGGTATAAATATTCTGTAGTCATACGCACAAATGTCATACGTTTCTCGTATCTATAAATGAAGTAGATATTTCTTATACTTCAACTTAAATCTGCACTATATCGCGGTTGTACATTGAACTCAATAATAATTGATCGGCAATTATTTTTCAATAATAATGCTGCGAATGATGTCTCAATATCTGTGTCACCATTTCTACATGCTAAAGCTCTTTCCGATGCAAAAAATTAATAGATTACATTGAAACATCGTAGTAGGATATCGTCTCGTGCCGATGGACACAAATATTGAACGTATGTTCAACAACTGTATTTCGATTATCGTGAATTACCTTCTGCTTATTGAAATTGTCTCGTTCCGCGACGGTGAATACACTTTACATTCAAGAGATGCACTTCCAAGTGGACTGTGACATTCGCCAGGTTTGCAAGTTACTTTATGACACCGTCGAAGTACAGCATTATTGGCGATGAATGAACGACACGTTCATAACCTCACTCTTCTCCCTTTTGACAATTCGACCGCGACAGCAAAACGCGAGAGTACGGGAACGTGGAGACAGCGATCAACGGTAGTATCGATTGCACGCGATCAACGTTAAATTAGCTGATAAGAACTAAAACCAGAAGGCACGTAAAGTAATGCGCTAAGAATAATGCAAAAGTCAGAGGGACATGTCAATCAACCTTGTTGTGTGTCTGTCTTTTTCCCTCGTCCTCTCTTTCTGTCTCAGAGGATGCGCTCGTATTTTTGCATTATGGCCGACGGTCACAGGAACGATACGATCGCACCGATATGCGAGGTATGCTTAAAAATATGTTTTTCACGGTACCGAAGTGAAACGAGAACACGACCTCCCGTGATACGTAAGGCTAGTGACCTCTACCTCTGCTGCCTGCCTCTCTCTTCCCGGTGTGGGTTCGTGTGCATCTGTCCGTGTATTCCCGTGCGTCACGCGATGCGCTTACTACGATTTTACCTACGCCGTACTATTTCAATGCATCTTGAAAATCTGAAACCGAGAGGCGCACGCGATCACGTATTCCACGCGAGATGACAACGGGGCACGAGGCAATGTCGTCGGGTTAGTACGTACGTACTGTTGCGTCCGCGTCGCATTATCTGACATTTCATGCACATCGCATCTTCGCGGATTTTTTTGTTCCGACCAATCAAACGCGACTCTACACGTTCCTTTGACAGCGACGCCTTTCCTGAAAGGTGGCCATCTATAGAATTTAATTATTGCAAAATCTGTGTTGAGATTAGCGCACGATTATAATTTGATGTGAAATAAACAACGTTCGTAACACACCGAGCCGAAGAAATCCCACTTGCTCACGGCACGTTACAATCGAAGACTATTTTTCGATGCGGCCAAGCCGCGCGCGCGTGTTGTCAACAAAATGGCCGTTTTGCGATGTATAGCGCGCTTACTCTTGGTATTCGCATTTTTTATTTTTTATTTTTAAATTTTTAAATTTTTGATACTCTGTTGAGATTATACTATTATAGACGGTGATCATACTCTTCTTAAAATTTAGCATTAATTAACCGTAACGCAGGGAATGGCTTTGGAAAACCTTATAATCGATCTTCCGACACATACATGCTTGATAGTGGCGCCATTTTTAAATCTATTAGATGAAGGATAATATAATATTTTTAAAGAGCTAAAATTGTTATAGGGTTTTTTTAGGTTTGGATGATCAAACATCATCGGGTAATTATATGAGAAATAAAGAGAAGTATTAGATATATTAATCGATTAACAAAGAAAATTCTAATTTCATTTCAAGATGCCATATTTTATCATTAGTAATTATTTATCAAGGCATCAATTGTTGTCATTGTCTCTCACAGGCTAAAATTGTTCTCATTTCCAAATATCAAAATAATGTGAAACTCCTGTAAAATCAACAATAAATCGAGCTTTGAAAAAAAAAAGAAATTTATTACTCTATTTCGATATTACCCCTATAGCTGACATTAACACAAATCAGAGCTGGCTAAGATTCATTGTCCTTGGCTTACGCATATGGATTTCGTTAATAAAGAATGGTATTGCATTGGTCTCATATATTTACAGATTATTTATGATTTATGATCAATAATGTCATACAATATATATATCAACAAAATAATGTTTTAGTCGTCCTTATGTAACTAATAAAATCTAAAGGCTAAACAGTCAAGGTTCATCTAAAAGTTTGACTCCTTTCGGCACCGCAAACATCTCGTTCGCGAATCCATTCTTGTTCGCTAACTAATAATAAATAAACAAGCGAGTATAAATCTATACATTTCACGTGCCACACGGTAGTGAGAGTACTGATAATAATTAATGTTGTGAACCACGATCGCAGTGAACACGGTGTCGAGCAGTCTCTTTTCAGTCTCTATCTAAATGCTTCTTAAAAAATGATAGTCCGAATAAAAATATCCGAGATATATTATGTGTTTCCATGAAAGTGAAAAGGACACCTCTGTAGTTCCGTACAATATATACACGTATTATTATAAAATAAAATCGTTCGCTTATTTAGTCTTTGTTTCTTCGTTTCTATAATCGACATGCTCAGTCCTTGATGAAAAAAAAAAATACTTTTGCAAAAATATTTCCTGGCAATATGCCAGAAATAAATATTAGAGATACAACGAAGAATTTCTTTAGAAATTGTAACGAAGAGAGAACGTCGAATTCGTTTGTTACAAACTCGTTATTTCAAATAAACGGGTATCCCTTATAAAGTAAAATAATATATTTTAAAACTATTCCTGACAACGAAATATTTTTTAACGTACGTATTTATATATATTCTATATCGACTAATATTTAGTAAAAGGGAGTTTATTATTATTCTCCATCGTCGTGAAAATCATATCGCTTCGACGGTTCAGCCAGGGAATAAATATTGCACGCTCTCATCGAATATGATCTCCGTAAACGTGTTGAGAATGCAAGAAACGCGAGAACAGGTTGAATTATTTTCGCGGCTACGCGATGTGGGACATTCTTTTTCTCATCCGTAAACCATTTGAAAGTACGAATCGTTACAGAATGATACGCGGCAACCTGTTAACTGCAAATCGGGAACATATAATTGAACATTGAATGCATCATCTATTTCGAACACGCCTATTAATAGTATACAATTCCGTTTATTGAAACCTCGTACAAACGCCGGGTCTCTCATCTTCGTTATTTCACTGTAGCAGCAGTCGCGTTATTCTATAATTCTGTTTGACAACGGTCATCGTTCTCGGTATACATCGTCTCGCTGTTCGTTAACTTACTCGTGTATTTTCATACGTACGTACACGCAAACAATTTTAACAAATTAACACTCGCGTCAACAATCTCTCTGCGCTTAAACGAATCGTTGAACGTGCTCCGATTCAGTCCGTTTGAAAGTTTATGAGGTAATAACCCGTTTAAACGGATCCGAATAATTTTATTAGCATGCGCACGTTACGGGTTCAAGGAAAGTGGACGCACGTAATCAGATTCGTTTCGAATCGAGACCTGAGAATTGTACAGACATTTTTTTTAATGATACACGGAATTTTCGTTGGTTGTATAACGTTATATCGGGGGGCACGATGTATGTTTCAAATGATCCACGTTCGTAACGTGTCGACAAGTATCCGAGAATTATTTAGGAAGTCGCTTATCGTGTTTGCTCAAGTACACTCGATCGTGGGTGTTCTGTCGCACGGTACGTACACTCGCGTGTCTCTCGTACATACATATGTACGTTATGTAAAATATTTTTTCTACCTAAAAAGTTCTCTACTTACATACGCTCCCTTCGGGCCTTATGTCCGCCGAAATACTTCATCGTTTTCTTCTCGTTTAACTATCGAATAGCACCCGTTTTCCGTCATTTCAGACGCGCATAGTCACGTTCGTCAAATTTTCTTTCCTTCGATGCGCAGCCATGAATACCCACACAGCACAGGAGGTAACTATCACAAATTCTATGACATTCTGTCCGATCCGATCTTCCTGTCACAGAACTAACATCTCAGTAAGCAAAGAATCATCGCTGTATTGTTATTACAACGTTACTCGATTACATTTATTACATTTAAATGAATATTTCGAATGTATGAATATGTTTGAATATATTTGCAAAGTTATGTTATCGAATGATTTTTTTTACATAAAACGTAATATCGTAATACTGCAAAATTCATATGAAATCAATATTTTAAGCGTGTAGACTAATTATTTTTTGCTCCACGTCCAGATTACGTTCAAGCTACGTGCGTGTGCGTACTGTCTGGGTACTGATATCCTCTTAACGCTTTAGACGATATTGTCGGAGCCGAGTTTACAAATAGGAATACGTCCACTGAGATGAAATGTTAACATCTATCAGATATTCAATTAAATTAGCGGCTGTTATGATATGTCTTTCGCTTAATTTATTAAATTATTAATCGACTTGTTTCACGCTTTTTACGGTAGGTACGATTCAAGCCTGAGCGGGCATAGCTATAAAAAATGGATGTGACCTAATTAGTCACGCATCTATATTAAGTTTCCAGCGATACGAAAGCTCTGACTTTATTGATTTTCAACCGCGATACCTTTGAAATGATACACCTGTCTCGTAAATCGCGTGAAAACCTCGTCGGATGCATTTAACTCCTTCGACGTTCTCGACTTAAACAATTGGAATTATGCGCGGGGTGAATTAATTTTCATGATTAATTTGCATAAACGTGGGCGCGATCTGCATGTCTCACTTGTTGCATGTAAACTCGGCTGAGACTGAGCATGCTAACGTTTCCCTCGTACCGCGCTTGATAAATCGTCGGGAGAACTCACGATCGTCGTGACGATTCGCATGAAAATCTATTGCACGTTCCGCCGCTTACCTATCACAATATACATAATTATAATTCAGTATGAAATAATTGCAACAACGACTGAATAACAATAGTACAAAAATCAAGTTCAAATGAAACAGCGAAACAAAATATAAGAGCCGGCTTCGGTTAAACGAACGACGAGAATCGTCTTATAATTAATTAAAAACAATTTTCTTGTATCATGATAAATTAATAGTTCTCATCCCAGATGATCATCGCGATGTCGGTTAATCATCCAATTAGATGTCGAATGAATAAATAATTTTCCGATCTGCTCGTTGGCACGAGATCGTAACGAAGCATCATGCGAACGAACGTGAAGTTATTCGAAACGAAACAAAGATCTCACTGTGCTCGAAAGACAGCGTGGATCTTCGTACAGTCTCGGCTACAAAATACGTATCGTACAGCTCCGTCGGAATTCCATGAAATTACCACCGTTTATGATACATTGCGCTTACTTTTGCGCAACGCGAAAATGTACGCGCGTTTTATTTACACACCGTTCTCTCCTCTCGTATCTCTATCAAAATCTTAACGCTCTATCGCTTCGCGGTTAACTACCTTCGGCTACTCGCTATACGAACGGATCGATCTACTTCTTTCAGAAGGAACAAGTGAGTCACACACGGTTCTACGCTTAAAAAGAACATTTTTTAACTATAACTATACATTCGATTGCCGTCGTTTCTCACGAACGATTCTTTTATTTAATAATTCACGTTCTGTGATCGTGACGCACAGAAAAATATTCAGAATTTTGTAAAAATATTCAGTGCATCGCACCGTCGATTCGCGTGTCACTCACCGTTTTACGAAGTACGAAATTTTGTACAAATAAAGCGACTTTACAGATTATACGTGTATCGGGAATAAAGTTGGTCCAACTGAGTTCGTATTCCATCGGTGTGTCCACCGAAATTATACGAAAACTGCACGCGCGAAAAAGAAAAGGGAAGATAGAGAGAAAAATCTCTATTTATAGAGAAAGTATCGTGAAGCGGCGAGCTTCCGTGGAACTCAGGAAATCTGTGTAACGATGATATTCGAAGTCGAGATCTATGACGAAGAGCGTGATAGATCGGACGATCAGAGCCAGTCGTCTGCGTAGAACGATTCCTCCCGAGTTTCCGAGTGGCCTCGGCGATCTCTCGACGCGTTTCTTTTTCTTCTAAACTGTTTTCCCTCTCGCAGGACTACTCGGCTGGTAATTATGGTCAAAGCGATCGTGGTCAGGACGCCAGCGTGGTCCTGTGCCAAGATGCGTGCTGCGGCTGTTGCTGCTGATGCTGGAGCTGCTGTTGCTGCTGGTGCCCGTTGCGGTATTGATGATGCTGGTGATGGTGATGCTGCTGCTGCTGCTGTTGCCTCTTCTGGCTGTAACACCGAAAACAGGATTTTACAATTACTATAGCGATCTCGAGTAAATTCTTGGTATGCGTGAGCGTGCCGTGAATCCACCCGCGGCTACTCACTATAAACTAGTGAGTTATGCATCAGCCCACGCGTAAACTCCGGTTTTAATTATCTGATGTTGCGAAAGCGACGACCGCGTTGTGATTACATTGTTTCTGATTGTGAGACTCGTCGATGATAAATCACATACTCTTTACGAAACGTTTTTTAAAAAAAATAATATTAGCTCGAGTCGTAAATAACTTTCTTTTTTTATCAGACTATTATTTTGCTTTCATTATGTACGAAAGTATTGGTTTATGTATTTACCATTTTCTTGGTAGCAAATATCAATTCCTTCTCTTAAAGCATGATATTGGGTACAATCAAAGAGGGCATGAGAATGGAAACAAGCATTACGTTGGGGAAAAAGGAATTATTTTGACGTTTACTTCGAAACTTCATTTACATTCATAACTACACGTTAGAAATCTAATGTGTAGAAAAATCTGAAACCTGGATAAATGTTCTACTATATGAGGAGAACATGTGAGCACATTTTCGATCCGATCGGCAAACTTTCAATTTTTGCGAAATTTTGAAGGGGTACCCCTGTAAATTTTGACGATTTCTTTGAGTTGCTGCTGCTCGGGATCTAATGCATAGAAAAATCTGAAAACCTAGGTAAATGTTCTACTATATGAGGAGAATATCTGAGCATGTTTTCAACCCGATCGGCCAACTTTCGATTTTTGCGAAAATTTACAGGGAAAATTTACAAAATTTCGAAAAAATTGAAAGTCTATAGATCGGGTCGAAAACATGCTCAGATATTCACCTCATATAGTACAACATTTACCT